>JAQIWN010000235.1:0-42186 GCA_034699025.1 Entomobrya cf. arborea Gr-Col-00668
GATGTTGCGTTAGAAAGATAATAATACTTTGTTTGAATGTTTAAATTCTTTACTGAATTTTATTACCTTCCATGCATTCATAGAGTATTTTTTCATGCGACAAGGTATGTATATCAGTTTTTAAGCATTAAACTTAGAATAAAATATTTCACAATGAGTAATACACCCAATGCCATCACAAATACAAACAACAAAGTTCTGAATCAAATGTATTATAGTGTTAGTCTTACCTGAACTCTCATACTTCCATGCTAAGCAAACAAATACATTCAAAGACCGTAAAATAAATTATTTGTATGAACATTATAAATCCAATATGGAAAGAACAGTTCAAGTTTCTTTATTTGTAACACTAGATTTATTATTATTATTTCCAGCTATACAACTTAAATCATGACTAACCGTTGACACATAAAACCCAAGAATATATGTCTAAAATTGCTTAGTATGACTTCCTGTTTTACGTAGCGTATCATTTTGCATTGACATCATTTAATTTTATAGTATTATTATGATAATGATTGCTTCTACACATAATCGATGTGCTGTGTCAGCATGGCGCACTAGATTCGATCATTTTCCCCTACAAAAAAAAGAACGAGCGTGATTGAGATTACCTCGGACGCGAAAACATTTCATGGACAAAAACCCACAACACCACGACTTTCCACCATCACCATCCACGGGTTGGGTTGGTAATAGTGGTAGTCTGAATACATTTTTGTTGTGATGTGTGCGTGTTCGCAGTGACAACTATCAACTACCACGAAAACACGTGAAAAAGAGAAAGCTTTTTTCTAACAGCAGTGCATGTGCATTTTATCACCATTGCCCCTAACACTATTCGTTTTGCATGCAAATTATTATAGGCTGACAGTCAATGGTTGTAGCGACGTCAGCAACACTAGTAGGAAGACTTCAAGTAAATCATTCCTTTTGCCTTTTACTACGCCTCCCTATTTTACACTGCTATATTCCCTATTAACAAACTCATGTGGAGCTGTGCTATTCCAAAGCATCCATATTTTGATGAGTGTGAACGGGTGAAAGCTTTTTGCTCCTTTTGTTTGGGAATGTGGCATGATGTTTGTGTGTAAAATTTTATTACTTTACGTAAGGCACTTGGTATAAATATAAAAATATATATTCGACACTGCATCACAATGCATAGTGTCTATCCAGTTACCACCACCACCACCGCTGATGCAAATGAAAGTGGACTATATAGTTATTGTGAGAAAGGAAAAAAAGGGAAAGTTGTGTGAAAGTGTGATGTCCATCCCACAAATTTTGTGTTTCCCTGCCGAGTTCGTAAGCGATAATCAATAAGATGACATGTAGGGCAAAAGTCAATTTGTTTGAGTTACAATCAGATATAAAAAACATTGAATAAGATGGGTAGCATGGCATATGAATGCAAATAACATAACACGCTTTCCTAAAGAAAACTCATAAAATGAAAACATGTTTTTCCTTTTTGGAAGGAGTTTCTGTGAAAGGGAAATGGGCTTGCAGCAAACTAAAAATTTCAGTGAAATTTAGAACAGTAACGAGACGTAATGTCACTCACATCCGTTGACTCAGATTGCATTAGGAGGACAAAACTCAAGAATGAAATGTGTTCTGTAGGGAATAAAGCATGGATGAATTTTTGACCAGTAAGAGTTAATTTACATGATGACAATGATAAAACATAGATAAGAAATGAACGTCATATTTTACCCATAGTCATGAATTAAATTGTTCCAACTTGTGCACTTTGCTTTTATTCATTTCTCCATGTATTTTTAATACTGATACTAAATTTATTATATCATAATTCAAGATGTTAGTTCCATTTCTCAACCTTTCTACCTGTTCACAATATAGTTCTGTTTATATGCTTATTTTATAAAAACATGACAAAACTATCTAGTTTCAAAATAGAATAATAGCCGCCGGAGGATTTGTCATAGCACATTATTTTCTTGTGACTTTTTTCGTCCATCTTGCATAGAAGCGATAATCTCTTCTTTGTCTAAATTCTGGCCATTCTTTTATACGCAGTTATTTTATTTCAGGAGAAATCCACAGCTTGGTTCAGTTACACTTTTTTAGTTTAAGTTTAAAAGACCTGAAGGCTTAAAAAAATGATTGCACACAAGTATGTAGTATGTTGCGACCAAAAAAGTAGTTTTTACACGAACGGTCACTTGAAAGAGTGTGACCACCCTAACTCAACTATTTTCTACATAGTCGCTCTCTCTCAAGTTGAAAAGCGTACGTGCGTAGGTATACATATGTAGCCATTTTGTTCTACGTGTGACTATTTGCTGAAATGCTCCATCGTTGGGAATGAGAAAGTACGTGCTCAGTCAGGAAATGGCGAATCTACAACATACACTCGGAAATTACACAATATTAAAGTTACATGTACACAGTCCTTTACATATACATAGTACTAATACAAATGCACATAACACCGTATGCTTTTTAGTTTCTAAAAAAAACTTTTCAGTCCGGAGGATTATTGCTACTATGAAACGTTTCTGAGTTAAATTACTAGGTGTACTACAATACGATATGATCCAAATTTCTCTTTAAAGTAAATGCCAAAGCAATCGTATCCTGACACGCTTGTAAATAAATGGAGACGATGACTTTAATAGTGGTAATATGTAAATGTACTTCGCGGCAAAGTGGCAAGTGTATGGGAACACACTTACAAAAGGGGGGGAAAATACTCCACCGACGAAAATAGGAGAGAAAGACCATTTTGTACAATTTATACTGTCGGCGCACCGTAATATTAGCTAGTTTTATTACGTACGAGTGCATATGAATAACCCTCATTCGGCGATACCATGGTCCGTGAATCGTGATAACAAAATTATATGAATTTTTCTTTCACGTTTGAATTTGACATCGATTTTTCTTGTTGACCTCACAGGGAAGAATCTGAGTAGAATAAAATTCGTCAAGTCAAGATGATAACAGTTATGAATACAATGTGAACTGTGACGTGACGATTGACTTGAGAAAGTCTCTATAACTTTTACACGCTCTCTGAAAACAGTACATTCTTAACAACAGGTCATATAATATAAGAATTTGATGTAACAGCTTCAATAAAGAAGAGACTATAAAAAAATACTAGGTAAAGAGGCAGTATTTCGAACTTATGTCCGACGTTCGTGATAAATTTTACAGACTTTGGCTGCGATTTATTAATTTATTTTGATAAATTATTGGACAAGAAGAGAACGTAGTGGAACATGGTGGTGGTGTGTGTGTGCCGTGTGCCCTGCTACTTTGAAAAGAGGAAGGAAGATCCTTCTTATTCATAGGAAGCTTTTATTGTCATCAAACCATCAACGATTTTGTGAGCCTTCCTCAGTCAAAGAGATAAAGGCAAATTGTTGGAGAAAGTAATAAGGGTACTTTACAGCAATGCTTTTACAAGATATCAAGTAACTCTCAGTTTTATAAATTCACGTCTCCTTCGCTTACACTAACAACATTTTACTAATAGGTTTTCCAAGAGACTCCCAAAGAGGTTTTCTTCACAAATTAAATACACTCACTTACAAATGTACTACACTTGCACGTCTTCTTCAACATACAATGTTTGTACGCATTTTTACAGTAAGTTTGTTGGAAGATTTTAGTACAAGATTACAATTTTATACGGACGTCTTTTTCACGTGTGCACCCACACATTTATTAACTTTCATACCGAGAGACAAAGTGAGACCTACAAATTACAAAAAAGGTAATGTTGGAATTACGAAAACGTAATTAGTATGAAATAGAGAGGTAATAAATCTTCTAGCCACGTATTCTCCTTGTTCCTGAATATTATGCACATTACTTACATGTTCCTCCTGTATAGAGCATGTATTCTTTTCTTTTGAACCATAAAAGAACCAAAAACCGAAATCCCTTAATGAACTCATTAATGTCATTTACTTTACCTTTGTAGTTTGTGCATTGTTCAGCACGACTTGTTCTGTGCTCGAGGCTCATTTTAACTAAAAATATAATTACTTCTGCTGCTGGCGGTACTCTGCACTGCTTTAAAAAACACACCTACCTATTTAAAAAACGCAAGTAACGTATAACCACTTTAAAAAAGAGGTTCTAATATTTTTTAAGAGAAACATATTATTATACATTACCTTTCTTTATTTTTCAAGTGAACTAGGCCATACAATACAAAGAGCTTCTTATCACGGCAGTATAATGGTAAATAAAAATTAAAACATGCAACGTGAAAATACTAGCAATAAGTAACAAGGAAACTAAAAAAATCCCTGTACACTCTTTGACAAATAGCTAGTGAATTTAGAGAGTACAAAAACGTATAGTGGAAAAGTAAATAAAAGGAAATGTGGGGCAAAAGAGGCATAGCCTGCATGCATTTTAACCTTTCTTTTTCGGGTCTAAATAGGGCACTCAACTCAAACCATCATCAAATTCGTTTTTCTATGAAATTGAATAGAAAATTGGTGAACACGTTCTTCAAAACGCACAAAACTATTATATACGTGTATATGAATAAAGAAAAATGATGATGGATAGATGCAGAGTGAGTACCTCATCAACTCAAATTGTAACGGGAAAAAACAACACACGGACTACTTGCTTTCTCCATTTTCTATTTCCTTTCCGACTTTTCTCCTATGAATGCAAACATGAAAATGGTTTCTATCCCTGTGCACCAAACACAGCAGCGTAACAACATACCATTTGTCATTTTCCAGCTCACTGTCGCTCGTGCTTCCAAAAAGGTGACATGAAAATATTGCAAAACGTGAATTATATATAGAGAGATCTTAGACAAGAGGCAGCGGTATATCAAGTCAAAAATAACTTGATTGAATATATCACACACATTTTCCCATAAATTTTCAAGGCAATACTACTCACTGTGAATTTGCCATTATGCTTCCCCTCAACTCTACAGATATTCCCACTGAACTTTAACAAATAAACTGTCAGATGAAAGTCGTATTACGGGTGAAAATCCATGGTGGGTACCTTTACTATTTCTTTGTGTAAAATAGTCGTGTACAGGCTCAAAATATGAATGAAGTATCACAACTGAATTGAATGAATAAAACAAGAAATATAATGAAATGGAATTTTAATGGATTACGAAACAAGACTTATTTGAATGAGGAAAATGAGGATTTTGAGAGAAATAACTTGAGATGTACTTTGAATTCTACGGTCATGTAACTATACTTAATGAGTGCATATGCAGGCAACTACATTAGCAACATTTCATTGACATAAGACATATTATATGCAAAATCATGCATTGTGTCTGCAAAATATTACGCGAAATATTCCCTTACGTATTCTCTGACGGCAATTGAATGCTACCATGATTCTTCTGCAATTTTTGCTTGTTAATTTTTAACAAGGTTGCTATATATGCTTAACATCCTGTTTGTTTGAAAACGATAATTATTCGCTGTCCTATTTATTGTTCCCCGCAGTAACCGTTACAAACAAATATACTTATGTACTTTTGACTTTAGTTGGATTTTACGTGGAAACCTCAGTTGAAGTTACCAAATAAATCATTTACTTCCAACTTCCAACCTGAATGTTTAGGGAAAGCATTCAGTATAGTGTAAAAAAATAACAAGCAAACTTCTAACTAACCATGCACACATGTCTAAAATACTACTGAAATCAAATATATAATTTCTCATTTCATGGATACGAAGGTTTAAAAATTGGGCTTGTTTTTCCTGTGATTAATTATGATTGCTGTTCTGGTGAAACTTACGCATTACTTTACAGTGATGGTCTACTGGACTGGAAGCAAAACAAGCGTTTAGTATATGAACTATAGGTATAGGTATTAAATGAGAAAGCCTTCGTTATCAAGGGTTTTCAATCACAACGGATGGAATTTCATGGCTCATCTGTTACATCATAATGAGAAATGAATCTCGGTAAAAAAGGTCTATACGCTTATAAATGCCAAGCCTACAAAATAATATGAATCACAACTTGGATATAACAGGTAATTTCTCCTATTATCCTGTAATATTTACTTAACCAGAACCTTAATTTCTGCGGTGTATGATGTATGGTGGTTGAAAATATGACAGAAAACATACTGTAAGAAAATAGCATGAAAAGGAAAGTCAGAGATGTCCATAGAAAACTTCCGCTTTTACTCTTTCCTCTCATGTTTTTGTCTCTTTAGCACTATAATAGTTCAGTAATAAGAACGCAGCTGCCGTCATACTCTACTACTGCCCAAAGCCAACTGTCTATGTTTTTGTGTGGAATGTCAGTTAACCGTAAATGAAGGTAGGAAAGAAGGGCCGGTAGTCATACATCCGTAACATCCTGCCTTTATTTATTATTAAAAAGGAAACCATATTTCAAACTGTGTGTGTTACTACAAAAGATTACGTAGAGCATGAATGAAAGCAAAGCACAAAACTCTAAAGATGAAAAGACTTATACTCTCCTTTGTATTCTCCGCAACAAGTTAGGGATAAAAAATTAAAGCGTTTTTTTGTTGCCAGTTAATAATACCAAAGATTGGCATTATATGTTGCTATTGTAAAACAGAGTTATATAGGTCATTGGTTTTTTGTGTATTTAGAAAATGAAAAGAAAGCGCGACGTCACAAGTGACAGGTAGACTTTTCCCTTGGAACTTTCCCCACGCGTTCGGTGAAAGTAAATACAGATTTATCATTAGTGAAAGTATGTACATTGCTAAGATCGTTTCTCATTATTTATGTTCTTTTCCCTCTGTATCTTGATTTCCGATGCTCTTCTTCTTCTTTACAAAATAATAAAAAAGGCAGAGAGAAGGTAGTGCTTAAATAATTAGCTTGATTTCTTTTTTCTTCTTTTCAGAGTAACTTTGCCAGAGGAGTGGATTGTAGTTTCATTGAACCAATAGCAAGCTTTCAAAAAAACTTTTCAACTGACATTTATATGAAAAGCAAATGATAAAAGTGGGTTTGTTAAGTTACATCATGTTACATCATTTATTTTTCCACTTTATGTATTTACAGCAAAAAATTATATCCACATCCACCTTTTTAAGATTACACAAGACAGGAAGAATCCATTAAGTAATTCATTCTGACAATTTGCTTTTTTTACCAGAGAATCCTTCCATTATGTCACTACAAAATTTCAGACACATGCTTCCTCTGTTTATGTAAACATGAAGAAGAAATTACGCAACTTGCAAAAAAGAGTAAATACACCACAACGTGTATAAAGAAGATAAAAATAATATGTCCTGATTTCATATTAACTTCCCGAAAAATAAATGCTCATTTTACCTTGAAAGGGAGACTTCCTGTGGTTCCAAGTTACCATGTCGTCTCAAGTAAAGTAGCTTCTGAGATAAACTTCCTTATTTCCAACTATATATCTTCCGCTTGCATAACAAAATTTTAAGATGATCATATGTATTGGGTAAATCACCATCTTATATGCATATAATATTAGCGTGTGTGGAGTGTTCCAGTCATACTTAACAACAGCCTTCTATTTGTTGCTATTTAACCTTTCTCGTCCGCGTCCCTGGGTAATTTATATTTTAAATTGGATATTTCGCGAATCCATTTTTCAGTTTTTCCTTGTCTGTAATTCAACTTGCGACTCACAAATAAACAGGTTTTCACATGGATACAGTACAGACGTTGGTCTGTGAACTTGCAATGGTATACTAACATAATATATTTTGGTGCGCAGTGAATAACAATTCATTTCTTATTATTTGCCCATTCAACAGAAGACGTATGTATATTTGGAATTGGTTTTTCCGCATTATTTAACCCAACTTGTTACGTATAATACCAACTACTTAAAAGATACATGGATACTGGAGTTTTTTTTCTTCGTGCTTTCTCTCTATATGTATGCTTCATAATATATACCAGACTATACTAATGACAGAATATGATTGGTGAAACCCGTTATAATACATGCCTATGCAAGTACACAATATAAATAAGTACTTTTTTCATTGTTAGAAGTTGGTTTTTCATACCTACATAAAGAACAGTTAAATGCAACAAAAAAAATGCAAGCACTATGTAGCCACTTATGTATAAGTACACATGCCTAACGTTTGTCGGTTCACATGAGAGTTGTAAGATACAAAGTAGAAGGTCTCATGTAAGTAGTACACATTAAAACGATACGAGAAAGTAAATGGCGTAATTTGTTACAGACTGTCTAATGTAGAGTACAACACCACATCTCAAGTCCTTTTGATGGCGGACATGAATTAATACTTTTGTTGGACGTCTGATAATGATAAGAAAGTGTGCACATTATGACTATAGTACACTCACCAGAACAACACCTACATTTTTTCTGAGATTTTGTTTAGAATGGTGAAGTGAAAGCGAGTGCTGCTGCTGCTGAAACTACATATAATAAATTCTCTTTCATCTGTTTTTTTTATATTATGTACATTATAGTCAGCCTGTAAATAACTATTGTTTATTTTACTAGCCTGGACGCTAAATTTGTCTCCTTGCTTTTTTGTCCTTTGTTAAAAATTGGGATACTTGGTTTGGTATAAAAATCGGTATATTTTTTAAACACACAACACAACTTTTCTTTCTCTTTTAGTTATGCTTTCATCTTTTGGAAAGAGAAGTGGTTGTATTTTCTGGTATTTTTATAACGATGGAAAACAGAGACGACAGAAAAATAGACTCTGTGAATTACATCACCAATAATAATAATGGCTTGTTGTTGGTGGTGACGGAGTACTACAGCTCATATAGCTACGTACGTAAAAAGGAAAGATAAACTGGTTAAAAAGCATAGGGTGGAAAATTCATTTGGATAGATTCCATAACGTTCGTATAAATTCTTCTTTACTGTTTTGTGAAAGTAGTGAAAATAAACTTTCCACATTTGCAAGGAGTTGTTGTTGCGGATGGGCTGTGAATCGTTCCAACCAAATGTTTGGAACATGATGCGTTTCTTACGAGAGGAGGATAAGAATAAGAAGTTGCTGCTTGTTTGCTCGAATGATATTGAGAGTCTAATAGATTGCTCAATTCGATTTCTTGGAAAAGAAAAATAAAAGAGTGAGATTAAAACAGCAAGAATTGAAAACAGTGCGTAGTACAGCTTAAGATTTTTTTTAGAGATTTTGTGATGCAAGTACTCAAGAACAAAATAAAGGAGAGTTGAAGTGCTACTACAAACGTTATGCAAAAAGGGTGGATGTACATCTAAAACGTAAAGCTGTTCTTGTAATTTCTTTAAAGTCTTGGTACCAAGAGACATTTCTATATTTCATGTGATGATTTGTGTCGTCGCCTGGGCTTCTAATACTTTGTTTGGCACTATGGTGACAGCACACCTTTCAAATAATATATACAATCTACACAATGTCCCTCCCTCAGCTACTTGACTATGGCGCAATTCCAAGCAAATAAGCAAAAGAAATCTTTTGTGTACGCAACAGTCCAGAATTGAACAAATATGATTTGCGTAGCGAACAGAATACAAGTTTTCGATTTCTTCAGTACAATCTCTCTTTGTATAAATGGAAGACGCGAAATTAAATTTTATGCATAGAATCATTGTACCATATTCTGTTTTACTTTCCACCACGATGGAATAAATAGAAAACACAAACAAAAAGAAAACAAACGTGATCTTTTTTTTCTCTCTCTCTGGTCTTGATGCTTTAGAAAATCTTTAGGAAAAAGTCTTTGTGGAAAAAATGTTTGTCACTATCATCCTTATCCTCCACCACCACCATTCCTATTCAACAATTTTCAACAACAAATAAAACTGTACAAAGTACGAACACAAACCTGGTAGCAGATTTTCACATTTTGCTGATATGTCGATTTTATCAGGTCAGGAGAGTTTACTTTTTAGTGTGCATGGCATACACCCAGGCTTACTTGTTTATTTCTCAATACATGCTACCACCATACCACCAAACAAAATAACAGTATTTTTAACTGAAAATGTCTGTTTTATTTGAACGATGAAGCCAAAACATCGCATCGTTTTATTTCGACAATGCATTTTACAGATTTGTTAAGGTAGTTGTTGTACAACGTTTCCATCGATTTCCAATTGAAAGTGATTAAATTTCGAAGATCATTATGCTTACAACCATACATGCTACATCGATCACTCTATAGATTATACAACTTTGGCTGTCAAGATTTTTAGCTGTTCAGCAAACTAAAGGTCATGTGCGACTTTTAATTGTACAGAGATTGTTATAAAAGCGAGCCATTACGAAATACATTTGATCTCTCATTTAGCTACACATTTGCATAGAAAATGGCTGAATTTTATGGCATTTTCATGGAAAGAAAATGCTACTTAAACCCGCGTGAAACAAGCGAAAGGGTAAACTATAAAAAGAAGCAAAGAACTGTAATTTCAACTAACATGTTTTATATCTTCTTTTTATTACAAACAGACATGCTAATTTTTAAGATAGACTAACTTCACGCCATCATCCATTGTAAGAATGGCAAAGGATTGAATTTGAGGAGGTAAATTCAATATTTTCCCATTACCCAAACTCTGCTTTCTCTCTATCTCCTTCAAAATTTGATCCTACCATCGTCATGGCTTTAGATTTTGTAGAGTAAGCGAACTATCTTCCCAATTCCTTAGATAATTCATGCAACGTCCCTATGTACCTGTTATTATCATCGTGTTTGCGTGCAGAGACAATACGAATATGAATCTGAATCATTAAAGTACATCTGCAAACAATATTATCTTTCCCTTTCTTCACTTATTATATTTGACTTGACAGTTTACGTAGTTAGATTTTTATGTGATAAATGGCATTGGCAATAGGATACCCAAAACTCCATCTCTTCCTTTTGTCCCTATCATACAGTCTACAGCGTTCTGAATTGGCAGTGTAATTTCCTCCCGATTTATTATTTTAGTTTGAAGAGGAGTACACACAAGGGATCAAGTTTCTTATTATGGCTATATAGGTTTGCAGTTCACGTTACAAGCCTTAGTTATACAATCAAAGAACAGGTAATTGTAGGAGTAACTTTATACGAAGCACACCTTTTCAAAAAGAAAAAAAACGGATGAAATCATGTAAAATGTTGATGCAGTGTGTATATTCTAAAGCTTTTTTTACTGTTATACCATAAAGGGGTATTCATACAAGCTTGTGTTGCATAACAGAAACGTACTGAAATTTCACAGCATATTGAATTTCAAATCAAAATGTTCCAGGTTTTTCTCTGGGCTACAGAACGAAAAAATGAGAAGATGTTGAAGATGTGTTAGCAAGCTAGGTAAAGACATATGTAGTTTTATATTAAATAATTCAAACTCGACTTGAAATTCAGTTCCAACCAATCCAGGAGACAAAATCCAAGAAAAAAAGTATAATAAGTCAACTATATGTATGGATATAAATACATGCTTATATGGTACTTTTTTCTTGTTAAGTCATGTTTTTATCTTTTTTACACTTTTCTGCGCCAAATACTTCCTCCCTCTTGCCTGTTTTATCTAAATATATATTCTATCTTACTCCGGGAGGGAACCCTCACTCCGAAGAACCGAACTTGCCTTTCCGCTAGTTTCTTTCAAAAGAAGTCGTAGCGTAACCGTAACCGTAGCCAAGATAAAGAGGAAAGATATGCAAACGTATACAATGTGTTTCATAGTCTCTTCCTTACTTTACCTACCATGAAACCAAAATTTAACGAAATTATAACTCACAAATACTACAAAGGAACAACCAACAAAACCATAGTTCTCCTTTTACCCTCTTATTATTATTTTTTTTTGGAATGAAGGAAACGTTACCATTTAGAAATGTAAGTCTATCACGGAATCTACCTAAGTAACTATACTTTCACTCTAATCCGGCGCATTTACTCTGCATTTTCCACCATCCTTCTCTGGATTTTTTTTCTTTCTTGTCTGCACTTCATACCACAAACACAGAGATAGATTTGCCATATGGGTAGAATTGTGTGCCATGCCATGTGAAAAGAAAATATACACTCATACGTGTTGACAACCAGATAATTTGTTCAGCTAGAGGTAAAAGTTAAAAGTAGTAACTTTTTCTCCTCTCGTTCATGTTTGTCATCGTCATGACTCCTATATGTACGTTATAAAATCGGACAAATCTTAAAATAGTATTTCTTTTCTACTCAGCTCTGTGATTGAATAGTATTTGGCTAAACACATTTAGTTTTTTGACACATGGCGTTGCTATGATGTGCGACTTTATCCTTGCAATTTTCAAACTTTCAATATGTTTACGCATATTATTGGTAAGTTTGGTTGGTTGTTGTAGGTAGTAAACTTGGAGGAAGCTGTCTTTTAACTTCAACCCTTTCTCTTTTCCCCTTGTAAAGAAAACGGAACGGGAGATATGCTTATGGTATATTCTTGTTACTAGAGTCTCTGAGCGAAACAGTTGAAATGGGAAACAGACAGTGGCACGAGGTTTCCTTAGTTTTCTAGTTTCCTTTCATGATTGCCCCATCTTAAAAATGCGGTTACGCCAGACCAGACTAGACCCGCAGCAGAGTAAAAACCATTCTTAAATACGCGACGCCTTTCTCTTTATAAAGAAAGGAAAGCAGTGAAATTTGGTGCTATGTCTATATACTAACATATCTACTATATATGTATACTTTTCTATTGCACATTGACATTGCTGCATTAATAGCATCGGCGTATTTAGGAACTACAGACAGATCTTGGCCTGAATGGGGAAATTGTCATCTTGGTGGTGGTGGTGGTACTGGTCTTGTGTTAAATGTAAGGCAAGGAAGCGAGGATCCAAGCAAGACATTTATGGCTAAAAACGCGTAATGTACTTAATGCAAAATGTGCCACTAGCAGTATTGCGGTATAATATCATCAGCATCATGTGTAAAACGAAGATCGATGTAGTCAATATCCAACCCGAGTTTCAACACCAGCAGCATATTTGCTAAAAACTGTGTACAAACTGTACTGATCTTGAACGCGATACGATAGAGTACAAGTTATAATATCTCACGAACTCTCATGACACTTATGTAGTAATGTATGTACTTTTGAAGAAGAAAAAAAACAAGGAAGGACCCATTTCACTTTTACTAAATTACAGTATCACTACGTCTTCCTTGATTTCCCTCTAAATATGGACAGGATCACTTATTAAGTAGAGTTCTTCCGTTGTGTAACCAGCTAATGGGTAGACTGTGAACTGATTCTAAAAGCAGAATGCCCTTTCCATCGTTTTACTGCTACTTTCCGGTTTCCACTTCACCAAGGTTCCAAGAAGTGAAAGTTAGTTGTAAACTTACATATGCACGGATGTGAGCATATCCAGGCCAGCCAACCATGATCTCTCCTGCTCTCATTCGCTTTCTCTCTTTCTCTCTTACTTTCACATTTTTCTTTGTGTCATATTATCATGATCAACATCATCATCATAATCATGAATGAGTCTTTTTCATACTTGAAGAATTTTTTACCATATGGAAGGTTTTAAAAAACGGAATAGCCCATTTGGTAGATGCACATATTACATAAGAGTCATTGTGCAAACTATGCGTATTATCAGATTTATATATCCCACCTTGTTTCTAACAAACCGATTCGGCTTTAGAAAAAAGAAAGAATTTGATAGAAATGCCGCAAATACAACAAAGTTCACTTGAGGATTTTGCTGAGTTATAATACGTTTGTATACGGGTGCCCAAAACATGTTTTTGCTGTCTTGGCCATTTTTACTACAAGCATATTATTATGTTTATCTTGAGAAAACTTTTTATATTGAAAAACTTTTCCTTATTTATTTAGAATTTTGAGATGCCCAGTTGGCTTTTCAAAGTTACAAAAGCTTGTTTTGGGTTGTTGGGCATAATTGAGCAAGCCATGACTATGACCCCAGTTGGTTTTATGAATGGTGCAAAATTGTTTATCATTTCCGACCGAGAACATTTAAAGGCTTTATCTGTGTTGGAATTTCACAAAGTATCGTATTGTCGAGCATCAGATTCACGAAAAGGAAAGCACTTATGATATAGCTGCTATACGGTATAGTATAGACCTTTCTGGATGATTGAGATCACATTTCTTCTGATGAATTATTACGATGCTAGAGCTCTCAACTTTCTATGCTGTGGGGGTCTTCCCACCATTCTGAGTTTACTACAGATTGTCATTTATTACTCTGCTGAAGGACTTAAATGAGAGAAAGCATCTTAAAGAATATTGTAAAAGTCACAATACTTCAAGACACAGAAATTATTTACAGTGTCGAAAAATATATACCCGAGTTGTCTGGTAAAGGTTGGCTATACAGCTGTCAAGGTACATTTGCTGCGTTGTTGGAAGTACAAAACTTCGTACATTATAAATGAAGAAGATGTCAAATGGATGTATGATATAACCCAACCCACACATCCACATCCTGTTCTTTTGGCTTTCTGAATTGTCTATCGCATCGTATTGTTTTTTTTTTCTTCTTTTTTCAATAAAGCTCCAAGAGAAAAATAATACATAATAACATGCATGATGATAGTCAAGCTACTCATACTTATCAAGATGATCAAAGTTATGTGTGCTTCAGAATGATTGTGTTTGACATGTTGTTCATCCCAAGAGGTACAAGTAATAAGTATTGTTCATCTTTCTGATGGTGTGTGGTATAAGTTAATGCGTTGAAACTCAAATGGTGGTATATTGCTCCCAAATCCGAAAAAAAATATTAGCAAAATAAAAGGATATTCTTACTTCACTCAACCTCCTTTCTCCAGTACATTTTTTAAAGGAGTCGCTATGCCTTGTCTTGTTTATTCTTGTCTTGTCGAAAAATCTAATAGTAGTTTTTCTCTATAACTTTAGCAGATGTTCACTGGGAAAGCTAGAATTCTGGTGAAAGTAAGCTCTATATAGTCTATCTATAGATTGCAAAGCAATCGACAAGGAGGGCAGGGTGGTGGTGTGTTTTTATGTAATAGATGGAAAGGGTATTAAGATGATGAAAAAGCTTAGAGTTAAGGAAGAAGCACAAGGCTTTTAATTATTTACAAGACGTGCCAAAAGTGAAAATGTGCATAATGTACACTGATGCTGCCAGTCACATCCTCTACAAGAAGGAAAGGAGATAAGAGCATAAGTCAAGTGGAAATATTAGATTAAGTATTCCACTAGTGTTCTCGGCCTTTACATAATCTTTAAGAATAACGAAATGACTGCAGCAACAATATCTATTCATGATGATGTTTGGTGATATGACCTAATCCACTATATTTTGAAGATGGAGTAGGAGTAGTAGTATTAGTGAACCAACGCAACATCACATGTCTGGATGATTGACTGAGTGAGCTGGGAATGTACATAATAATAAGTTTGTTTGATGGATGTCGTTGGCAAAAAACTTGAGGAGTGTGTAAAATATGAAGTCTTGAAGAAGGGGAAACATGGCATATCTTTTTTTCAAATTTAATGTTCTAGATAGTTGATTTACTACTGAACCTAGTTTTCTTATGTGGAAGTTACAACGTTAGGAAATTGGAAATGTTTATTTCTGAAAAAAAAACGATGACTGACATGTTTTTGAAGGTTTCTCTTCACTAGTTTAAATTTTGATCGATGGGTAATGTGTACCGTTGATCCAGAAAATAAGCTGTAATTCCAGAAAATTGGTTCGGGTTCATAAAAACCAAATAATATTTATACTTTGAGTTACAAATTGTAATCTTTAATTCATTACGTCTACCATACTTTTAAAACATATTCGCTTTAGAAGATTTCAAAGAAAGTAAAAATGAAAAAATCTGTTTCTAAAATCTTTAAGTTAATGAGTTACGTGTTGCATGTACCAAATAGCTGAAGTGAGCTCTTTATAATCATTACTTTCTTTGCAGTAGTTTAATCTTTTAGTATACTTCGTTTTTAGGCATGGCATAGTTGATTTATATGAAGCCGAAGCCAGAATATGGATCATTAGCAAAAGTCGTGTGTGTGTGTAAACAAGAGGAACATATGGTCAAGAAATCTTGAAATGAAGCTTTTTATAGAATCCGACTCAAGAAAGTAGTATTTTTTTCAAACTTGCTTCTAGCAAAAAAATATAAGGAAAGGAAATATATGGCGAAAGTGAAAGTTATGTAGTCGAACGCGAAGCAAGCAAGCTTTTTGCATGTATGTATGAAATGCTCTTTGATGTAGCGCATTTTAGTTTTAAAAAGTAATCTATGAAAGCAAATTCAGGAAAGTAATTAGAAAGTAAGTATATTTTTACAACTAATCCCATTTCCTTAATTCAAATCTAATTACGCAACAAGTATACATGGAAGTGGGCGTCATGAAATTTTGTTTTACTAGAACAAAACCTCACAAGGCATAGTCATTAGAAAACATAATATTGCGTTACCATGTTCGTTGTAAACTTAATTTTTCTTGACATCAATGCGACGGTGCCGGACGTAATCACTAGTTACAAGCCACGACCACAACAACATCAGCATTTAAATTGATTGCAATAGAAGGTAAAGGCCTGAAGACGATTAATCTAGACCACACAAACTATACTTTCTAGAAATTAATTTAGAATCAGCAAGAGTTTATAGTATACTTTGAAATATGTATGTACTATGCAATTTTTATATACTGTTATAATCTAGATCATGATGGAACAATGGTAATTGAATGAATTTATTCACATTAAATATAACGGAAGGTGGGTGGCGTGGCAGCGAAAGTTACCATAAGAGTGAAAGTTTGTCAAGCTTCCATCGTTCTTGTGCTGATGACTTTAGGAGGTAAATGCTTGTAAAACATGCTTAAAATGGTTTTGCATTACGTCACAGAATACCAAAGAATAGTTTACGAAGGATATTAAAATTACATTCTCAACAAAGTTTTGGAAAAGGAAATTTGCAAAACATGCTGTTTTTGACATCCATTTTGAATTTGTTTTCTGTGGGTATACTCTCTATTTTCAACGAGATTTTGTTTGTCATTTTGCGACCTGCACTGAAAAAGATCAACCACATTTATTACGAAGATGAATGAAATTTATCGTAGTTATGCGATTGGTTTGTTTGTCTGTCCGTTCGTCTGTCTGTCTGTCAGTGCACTTTTTATCTTCTACATCTTTCAACCGATTTACTCCAAACTCGACACATAGACACCTTATGTCAAGGGCTTCATCGCTAGTGATTTTGAGGCTCCGGGGTCAAACCCCCTGGGGACAGGAGGTCAAACAAGTTGACGTGTTAGCTTATGAGTGAAAAAGTAGATCAACTTTTGTCGAGAGACTACAAGTCAAATCATCGACTTAACTCTAGATATCGAAGCCCAGTGATCGGGACTCTAAAATCGTTTTAAAATGAATGGTCTTATTCGTCTTCGTATATTCTTCATGTCTTGACATGACTTGTTATATAGGTGCACCCTGCTTTGTAAAGTGTAAGGTGAGTTTAAAAAAATTTCATGAAATTTGCTTTTTGTTTCATTTTAATTCACATGGTTGTTTAGTGAAAAACAAAACAAGGACCCTGTCACAAAGTCACAAATGTCATTTGTGTAATAAAAATTCAATAAAATTGCGATTTTCATTCTGAAACGTTATTTTTGACATTTAATGCGATGTAGTTTTACCCGTAATTGTGATTACATATGGAAGGATTGTAAGCCTTCAGATGTACGCACATGAATCGGAGCTATATAGTAAAAAAATCGAAGGAAAAGGAGAAAGTACCAAAAGTATTCGTTGCGTTTCGAAATAATGGAATGCATATATTTTTCTTGCATTTGCATCTCGAATTCTATCCTTTTTTCCTGTCATATACGTAACTTACATTGAGTGAACTAAAATTACTTGAACCGGTTGACAGTGTAGTCTGTTAGTTGAAATCCGGGGAAAGTGATGCTGCAGACAGAAGGGAGGAAATTTCGTTTCGCTACAGAATGTCATGTTGAATCCAAAGTTTGTTCTCAACGTAGGAAAGAGTTTTGTGAAACCAATAAAAATATCCATTTCTACATTCAATGAGCGTAAAAGCATTTTTTCTTAGGATTAAGAGGAAATTAAGTAAAGTGAAAGAAATAAGGGAAGCGGACAAGATGACGACGTTTGGAGATCGGGAAAACACGGTAACTTTTGGTATGCTGCAGAGCCAAGCCAGCAAATAAGACCTTTCCCTAACAATACTTTTCTGCAACCAACGTACATTTCACAATGACATTGAAAAGACCTTTATATGAGGATTGTAATTATGTATATAGTGTTCTCAAATCTTCCACCCATTTTCACAACTTCATAGCTCGTTCTAATTTTAGTTTAAGATAAAAAAAAATATGGTAAGTTTTTTACTGATCTTCACTTTATGTTTTATGAAAAAAAGCACATAAAGCAAGAACTTTTTTTTTATCGTTTGAAGTTAGTATTCCATTCCATGTCCACCTCTTTGAACTTTCGCCATTTATGTATTAAATCAAAACAAACTGAAAGTTTTAATGGGTTTTTGGAATGCATGTATGTATCATTAAATTAAGTACAAAATGTATTTGTACAGCGCAAATTTCCCCCGTACATGCATATTATGCCTTTTACGATATAGCAGTGAACCGAAGCCAATATCATCATTTTATAACGACCCATGTGTAAACTGATATAACTCGAGATGTTGCAAAAACGTTCGGTTTCCTATTTTGTACTGATGGCATCTGCTTTCTATTAACATGACACTTGAATGTCCCATAAGAACAACTTTAATTATTAAAAGTATCAAATCTCATGTTAGGTTGGTTCCTTGCTCAAGGTTCGTGACTTTCGTAGCCCTTTTCGTTGGTTTATACGATACACTATTTGACAATCAACTGAACTTGGATAAAGTCTCAAATCCCATCTCGTATATAAAATGTAAAACCTAATATATTAGTACATATATGTAATGAGTATGAGGACTTTGCTGACATATTGTGCGTGATGCAGATTTTATAGTAATTTTCCCTGTCATATAAAAAATACAACTGATGTGACTTTAAAGTTTGGTTGCCCCAGGATGTCCCCGAGGAAATTAGAAGCATTTGCTCTTGTCGTCACAAAAACCTACGCAAGTTTTTATTATTAAGTGCCTAGGAAAATATAAATGAACTACATTATGTGATTGGTAGAAGTGCTGCCTTGACACTTGTTTGAACTTGCTTTCGTTGCTTACATGCTGATAATGCTATTTCAGGTATTTTAACTGTTTTATTCAAGCCTACGAAATAATGAAACGAAGAAGATTAATAGTATATACCTAATATGGTATTTGATCTGTTTAATGTAACACTAAAAACTGCAACAAAGGAAATTATATAGTTATTGAATTTTTATACTCTGAATCCAAAAAAAGTAACATGTACGTATGAGTAATTACATGAGTTAATCATAGGTAATAGATGGATTATTGACATTGTTTAGAATCAAATAGACAGAACTACTCAGAATTTAGGAAAGTGGCAAGAAAAACATCACAGGTTTTTGCAATCTGCGCTATGAGCTTAGTTTTTGTTTCAATGTCGAAAATATGCGAAAAGTTAACAGATGTCTTCTGATGTTTGGAGGATGAACTCGCTCTTTGATTTTCTTTATTATCGCTGGTGGCAATCACTACCTGAGATCGGTCTTTTTTCATAGCGTTGCTAATAGTTTTAAATAGTCCTAGGTACTGATGAAATACCATTTTCTCAAGGATTGATGATCGCTTTGAAGGATTTTCTAGTTTCTGTAAAAGAAGAAATTGAAAATTGTTTATTCGGGAAGCTCAATGCGGGTTTGTCAACACTAACACCCGGATGCTACATAAGTTGATACACATTACACGTACGTTTACTAGCATCATCTTAGTCCATTTTTGTAGGAATTCCAAGGATTTTAGAGACAATTTCGACGGTACGTGATTGCATCCGGATAAAAGTTGAACTACAGTTATTTTCCAATAGGGCTGAAAAAGAACGTCGCTCTGGAATGTTGAGTGCTTTAGTAGTTCGTGTTGTTCTGAAGCAAAACGAAGAAACTCACCGAGTAAATCCCAGACCGCATCCTTAACTGTTTTCACAGTAACCTTAAAATTCAATAGACATATAATTGAATTCAAAAGCAATCATTTTTTCATCGCTGCATTAAAATGATCAACGGCTGATATGGAAAGTAAACAATTATTTCTCACCTTATGAGCGAGGGCTTGCAGATGGAACAACAAATTGTGGAGGGATTTAATGAGCTCTGTAGGAGAATTAAATTCCTCCACCTGAATGAAAAAAATCAACAATAAATTGGTTATCCTCAGAAAATTCCGAATCATTTTAAACTTTAGGACTTCTAAGTATTATACAGATGATAGATAGCACCATATTCACCATTCATAATTCGTTACCTCAATAATGGGACATTTAAAATTAACCTTGAAGATGGCTATGATAAATTCCCAGATTTCGATTTGTGGAATGTCATGCAGGTACGAGAGTACTGAAGACAACTTCCAGGATATTAACGACTCTGAAACCTGTTTTAAAATAAATAATTTTTTATTACATTAGTAAAGTATTTTTTTAAATGTAATAAGCTCATGTCAATGCTATGATATGCATTTATCACAATACCCCGTTGATGGGATTTTCTGATGAATTTGGTCGAATATTTTGAGAAATGACAAGTGCAAGTATCTTGTGCACGAAAATAAATTCCACAGGGTCTTCCTTCTTGATTTCATGTAATTTACTCCCCAAGTACCGAACGAATTCATTGTGACTGCCAAGATACGACCCAACTGAAATAATTTTATGCATCAATATTAAATGATGTGTAACATTAAGTACAAATGAAAAACATGATACAATAAGTTACAAATTATTCTCATATACCATTTTTGGAAGTAACATTGTTTTTCAGGATTCGATAAAGAATTTCTAAGCTTCTTCTTCCTATCTCCACCTTGTACTTCAAAGATATGTCCACCAGTTTATGCAGGAAATCCGAAGGGAAATGATTTTCGGAACAGAACAAAAACTCATCATTTAAACCGAGTTGCATGAGATTGGACAGCCGTAACAAATTGATTGCATTTTGTGATCTGTCATAACTTTCTTCGAATGTAAGTTTTCTCAATAGGTTTTTCATACTGTCCATGAAATATGTAAACTCAAAACCAATCTTCAATTTCTTGTAACGTTTGTGTCCGAACTCGACCGCTAGTGCACTTGTTTCTTTATTTCCCTGAGCTGCAATACTCTATCAAAGAATCCAACAAAAGTATGCATAGGTGCTTCATTATTATTTTAAAGAAAATCTTTCTTGCTTACGCATAACATTTTTTTAAACTTACAATCAAACTGCTGTTAATTTCTGCGTCAAGCTGCTCATTCAAACACTTACTTGTAAAAAATGATATACAACTTTGGGAATCCCTACGAAGCCATTTATCTAACAACTGCTCAAACGCTGTAAAAAATTTAGCTTGGAACAGGAGGACAAAGACATCAGTACGGTAGACCATGACATCGTGCTTAAAATTTAACTGAAACTCTGGAATCTCCAACGATAGCGTCACGTATTTTTCACAAAGTTGAGTCGTGTCCTGGGAATTCTTGGGCAAACAGCTAATAATCATGAGAGCAGTTCGGAAATAAAAACTGACCGAAGTCCACCCGAATTCCTGCACCTCTTGAGTCTCATTATGGCGTTCTATACAGTCACCCAAAAAGCTCGCAAATCTCTTGACAAAACCGCTATCTAGGAAGTGCAATAATTCCTTCCTACAATGAAAAGTAAAATGTAGCAACTGGAATTGGATAAGATAATCTATTTTTTTTAAATGGTTGGCACTAACCCAGAATATAGAACATAAAAGAAATAAAATGCTAAAACCACATCTTGTAATAGTCTTTTTTCATCTTTCGATTTGCATAGTCCAATCTCACTGTTGTCAAAAATCTTTGCCCAACATTCAGCATCAATATCAAGGCTCTCCAACAAAGATCTAACAATAGACTTAATAGTTGGTTCATCATCTTTATCTGAAAACAATAAAATACTTAATTAGAGTTTTCCCAACCGCTGTTAACTTTTAAAACACTAGGTTATTACACAATTACCATTATTTTCGGAAGTTCCTTCACAAACGTTGAGAATAGTATATAGTTGTGGAAGATAGAAAGGACAACCATGGGATATTATTCTGGAAACATTCTCATTCCACAAACCAAACAACTCTCGATTGACCCTGGGAAAAATCAACTTATATATGTTAAGTTATATAATTTAAATCATTCATGTAATAATTAAAACATACATGAGGTCTGAATTCAACCGCATAGCTCCGATTAGTTGCATCAAAATCCTGGGAGTCCAGCACTCAAATCCATCATTAGTTATCAGTGTTGAATTTTGGTCAATCTCTACTTTGTAAAATGTAGCTTCAACTGTCTCCGCCAAGCCGTTCTCCTCACACACAACCTCACACGTCTTCAATTCCTCCGGCCTGTTCAGTTCTGAATTAGTGTAAAGAAATTGTTCTGGATACATCTTTAACAATTTCAATAATATAACCACATAAAACGCATTATCTAATGTTCCATGACGGGCCAGAACCTGTAAAGTTTTATAAGTAATGTACGAATTAATTTCATATCGTCAAAAGTTTTAATGCACCTAGATGTTTAGAATCAAATCATATTATATTTTTAAGCGGTTATAACCATCAATGCTGGTAGAAGATTGGGATCCATTATGAAATAAACCAGCTTCATTAAATTTTGCTCGATTTGCGTTCTTGGTGCATTGCTTCGCTGGACTTCATCTGGAAAGCATTTGCTGGAAAAAAATTGTGAACGAATAAACGATTGCATTCTCCCATTTTTATTACATTAACAGAAAAAAGATGATTTTGATAGCAATCTCCTGTGCCGGTATCTTTTAATAAAGGGTAAATTCATACAGCATCAACATAGAAGCATACAAGATTACTACATATACTACTACTATTTTTATTGGAAGAAGACTGCGACAAAACTGCCAGACTAACCATTTCATGAGAGCGTAAGCAATCAATAAAACGCATTTTACTGAAGTAACACAGCAATAAGTTCCAAGATTTTTGCTCCGTTGAACAAATGAAACAAATATCATCCACAGGCAACCTTGCGATTCAGCCTCACCATCACAGAAAATTAGCAGTTTAATCCAGGGCAAGTACTGGGATGCTGTCCATTCCGTTGGCAGTCTCTCAAACAAATACATCAGTTGACGCTGGATTCCAGAGGGAATACTCATGTTCTCCCTAAAACAATACGATAAGATAATGTAGTACTACCACTGCAATAAACATTCCCTAAAGTACCGATTTTCATTCCTAAAAGCTACAATAACGTATTCCCACATTAAGCTTTACGTGAGCTGTGAGCTTAGATTCAAATGAAAATTACATATCACTGCATGCATGCAAGAAAATTAATTTTCTCTTACATGCTGGTCAACATATTTAACAGGAAGCTGTTTAGTGAAGTGTATGTTTTTTGATCTGCAATACTACTAGGTATTCGCATTATAGAAATTCGAAGTGTCGATTCCAGCACTTGCATCATCCTTCCTTGTCTGAACAACGGAACACAATTAATTTGGTCCAAAACATGAATGGCTAATCTAGAGAGCATTAAAACAAGCAAAAGTATAGCAGAGAAGTACTTTAAGTGAAACATTGAGCAACATAAAAATATAGGAATAAATTCAACATTACTAGCATTAGAAGGCTTAACGTTAATGGAAATAAAAAATCCAAAACATGCTTAGGTTTCTAAATGCCAGCTATTATTCTAGCATTCTGGCAATTAACTGGAAAAACACTTAAATGAGGGGGAGGTTTACCTGAAAAGATTTTCAGATGATGTGTTCATTGCTTCAGTAATAAAATGGATCAAATCCACTTGCGATAGAACTAATGGAAAATCGGTAATGATTGCTTTCTCTGCACAACTGCCTTCCATGGCATGTCTATACGTTCCCAGCATCCGGTTTACTAAGGAAAGTGCTGCAGTCTGCACAAAAATCATAAAAATCAGGAGAAAAAATAAGTAAATTGGAAATCACTGTCCTTATTTTTTCGCTACTTGGTATCAGTCCACTTCCAACTTCATTCAACTAAACTATATACTTCTTTGCCATTACAGAATAATGATACTAACAAGACCTATAAGTACATCGTAGTTCATCAGATTACACATCACTACATTTTGTCAACATCTATGTAGTTTCTACCATAAGTGAACATATATTTTCAGTGTTTCAAAAAAAAATTACCTTAACGTCAACGGAATAAGTATACAACAAGCCCTTAATCATGGAACAAAATGTCATTCCAGTACTATCTGAAAAGATGTGACTGAGTGTTTCGGGATAGTGGTGCAGCTTTTCCAAGAATCCTAGTATAGGAACAAAATGGTGATATCATTAAAGTAGAAGTCACTACCTTACATACCTATGGGTACAGACTCTTTTGTAACAACCAATGTTCAATACATGCATAAATTCATACAAAATATGTCACCAGATTTATCAACTTCAATTACATTCTGGCAAAGGATTCCAAGTAACTAGCAATCATTTTTCTTTGACCATATATATCTTTTGGTAAAGTACTTACTCAAAACCTTTACATGAACTGGGGCCATACGAAGCGTTTCCACCGATTGTGAAAGCGACAGAAGCTCCATACATGCCTCAATAATCTCTTTCATATATTGCCGAAAAATTTGAAAATACTCTTCTGAGTCAGCACAAGAGATGGGCTGCGGGGTTTCATCCTGATTATCAGTGACAACCAGCGAAGTATCACTACCGGGACAGCTTGTCTCCAACACATCAAGCAACTTTTCCACAAGCATTAATGAGTCTGGCTCAGGATGATAACTACTAGATGGATCGTCTTCCTTCCCTCCAGCGATTGGTAACTTTCGAGGAATACTCGCACGCGGTGCTGCAGGCCGTTTGAAAACTATGCTTCCAATGCACTTTCTCAATAGCTGAAAAAGTTTGGGTAGCAGAGCACGACCTACAATTGTTGAAAAAATATACATAGTCTATAATGGTAATTACGTATTTTAAAATGATTAAGGATCATATTTTTCCCAAGCATAAGGTTTCAGCCTATCATCCTGAATTTAATGAAAAGTCAACGTATGGTTCTTATTCGAGTACCCAGGAGTACTTTAGTATCATAATTTTAATCATAATCATCTTTTAGAATATAAAAAAATCTATAAAAGTAAAATTTGAATACGTAGTTTTAATGTTATATTACAACAAATCTTTCTTATTTTGTGCTTAGGTCTAGGTTGCATTTCCAGTTTTCACAATCTCACATTGCCCCAAAAAACTAACTTGGATTTCCTTTGTTCCCATTCGTTTGCATGATGCATGGATTAATATTCCTGTGACTGTGCTTTTACTTTCAAGCAATGTTCTAAATCACTATGGATTTTTTACATTACTACTATACTACTTGTAATTTTTTAACGTTGATGTTGATGCAAATATTGAAAGAGAATATATCTGCTTACCATAATTCTTGAAAAAACTGTGGAGACATTCCTCCCGACGAAGTAGAACCAGCAAGCATTCTAAATTGCCAAAAGAGGGCTTTACCAGAATCTGAAAAAAGTAAAGAGGAAATAAATGTTTTAAAAAAATTATGCATAAACGTAAAAGACTACTCTTTAAATATAATTAAAAAATCCGAGCAATTTTAGAATTCCTTGGTATTTGCGACATAATATTGAATCGTTCAATTAAAATTTACGAGTTTATATTTTACTTAAAGGGAAAGAGAAAACGGTGATGCAAAGCTTACACTGGATTTTTTTAGCTGTGTAGCGAACTATGAAAGCACCGCTTATTGATCTATAGCGTTTTGCTATAAAATATCTTGTTTGGCTCTGTTTAACCCGAAAACCTACACATCGAAATAGCAAGTACAAAATATTCATCTCGCAAAAATAAATGAGGTCTTCAGTCCTAGCATCAAACTGCCGTTAAATGCACATTACCATAAATCGTGCACTAACCGGAAAATCAACTAACTGCAATCAAATGTAAATCACAAGTGATTGCTCTCCCGTTAAATCCCTCGTCACATCAAGCTAATAATAAATATGATCAGACAAAGTCATAAAAACTGTACAGCAACGGAGTAACTTTTAAAAACGTATACCCATATCTATAATTTCTTAACTCTGTAAACTTTTTACTTTCTCTGTTTACTAAATTGGGAAGATTTATCTACATTATTATTGGTTTCCTATATAGCTTCATTACCATTTTATGTTTCCTGTATCCTTTGGTGGATATCCTACGATATGGCTGTGAAATAAGCATATTTTTTAAATAGACATCTGCCAGATGCAGTAAGAAGTAGGCACATAATGGCACGACCTTGTATCTGTTAAGAATACGATGATCATAGTAGTGGTAGTAGTGTAGCTGTACTTTCAATTTTCTTGAATGAATGAAATTACTGAGAAAACAGAGAACCCTGAGAGATCGTTGTGAATCTCAGAGGGCCTAGTATAAATTCGTCTATCATCAACTTTTCAAACTGCTGTATATAGATATAAATAACAACAAATTTCCCTACAGCAGCATAGTTATCTACCATAATCATCATATCATAGTCTTCCGTGTTTACTACTCAAAATCCGATGCTGCTTCTCGATTTCTGTAATTGACTCTGTGTATCCGGCTCTGAACTCTGAACCCAGCAAAATTCCTAAAATCTTAAGGAAAACTTTTTCAATCCTATATGGGAATGAAGTTTTATCTCGTTTTGTCCTTTCACACAAAACTACGAGAGTCCCAAGGATGTCAATTTTTTTACATTCGCACTTAATAATAATTTTAAAACAGGTGGGTATTTTTAGATTTTAATCCATAAGCCATTATCATCTTCCATTTCTTAAAATCAGCTTTAATTCCGAACATACTGCATGCAGCGCTACTGCACTATTTTTTTTAAACAAGGCTAATTTTACTGGTTCCAGGTTGGAAATTCTAAACTCACAAGAGTATAACTTCAAACTTTTTATATTCCGCTTTGCTAGATATAGAAAAACATATTTTTTTTACATTCAATTCGTAACGACAGACGTTCATTTAGGAAAGAAAGTTTACTCTACAGCTAAAAAGTGACGCCACAGGCAAAATCGAAATAATGTACACGTCAGCAAAACAGTTAAACGAAAATTCATACGCAATGCATCTACATTACAAAGAGAAAAGTGACATTTTGAAGTCTAGATGAAGATATGATACATGAAATGATCTGCTGGAAATTCGACAAGGAAATGCTACAAATCCAAGAGAATGTCGATGGTGCAAGTGTCGACGAAGTACAATGGGAAAGTCTAAAAGTGAGTATTGCACTAGCGATTCAGCTTACTTTCTACCTTTTCTAAGTAGGTTGAGTAAAATAACAATTAGCCAACTTACATAACATTTTCCATCTTTTCTCATAGTACTTGTAGCATATACCAAATCTTCAAGATAGTCATTGTCTACTGCTACTATAAAGCATATGTATTTTATGCAATAGAAAGTAAATTAAGCACTAGAGAATATCTATGCGTGCGATATGCGACACCAGGGTTTCTCTGTCCAGTAAGAATATAAAATTTCTCTTGAAATATTGATACGTATTTACACAGCATTCCAAATTCGACCCGCAAAAGTTAACACTTAATTCCTCATCTTTAAAAAATTTCTAAATATAATATTGAAGTTCTTTTTATTGGATACAGATGCATAAAATAAAAATTACTTATCTCGAATATATTATACTTTTTGCCTTTTATTCATTGCTCAGATCAGAGCAATCTTTTTTTTCCGCTGCTCCACATGACGGTGTATATAACTTTTGCTGTCACATACGTGTCTCATAATATTAAAAAATCATGCTTCCGTTACCCAATATTCTCAACACATTTGCCACGAGAAAGTTGTGATAGTGATACTAGTGACGACGAAAACTTTGATAATGACGATGCCCTAGACAGATTTTCTGATTTAATATGTTCTGGTGAATATTTTTGACACACATAAATATATGACAATGCCTTAAACAGGATTTACCCAATGAGTTGCTACATATCAGAGAGTACTAATTATAAACACGAACGGTGCTTCTGCTACACCCCATAACAAGGCGAGTCCATAGTACGTCAATTCAACATTATCGTTAGTAGGCACTAGTAGAAAATAGGTTTAGTACGATTTGTCCTACTTATAAAACGAGTTGTCCTGCAAAACGGATTATCATGCATAAAAATATTCCATGTTGCTATAAAAAATCATTTTACATGCCAACTCAAAGCCTAATGCTTCCACTATCTAGTATTTTCTCATGAAATGAGTTAGTTTACCTATTCTTATATGATTATTTTCTTCAGCCAGTACATATTTCTTGGCCTTCATTACAGAGTTCCTACACATTTTACTCCACAAAACCTCTACTGCATAGTTCGTTGTTTTCTCGTCGTGTGTTACAGTTGCAACCAAAATACGGATGTATGAGGGCAGGAAGAGGTATGCCCACAACAACCACCATCTTCATAATTTTGCATCCCACAGAATGAATGTATATTTCTTTCCATTCTTTTTCCCGCTACCGACGATCCTTAAAGAAGATTTACATAAACTAAAATTCACTTTTTCATTTCATTCACCTCAATAGTAGTTCGTAAAATACTTTAACCATGAGTCAGCAACTTTAAAACTTATTGCACGACGACGATGAAAACATGTATCCCTTTTATAAACTGATATATTGTTAGTGTAATGTGGGTCCGAAATTTTAATCCAGTTAAACATGCCTACCTAGGGCTATGCTGAACCAAAAAGAAATCAATAAAAATATGAAGTAACTAAAATGTTGAAAAGAAACATTACAACTTTTCTAGCAATATGGTTTACACAAACTATAAACATGCGAAAATATTAATGTCGAAAAAAGACGTCTAGTCAAACGTCCTACACACGGCACACACTCAAGACTCAACATTAATCAGGGTTGGGTATAATTCAAAATTAAAAGTTAAACAATTCGCTCTTTAAAGTTTTCGTTTTAAATTTCGTAAAGATTGTGAATTTCATGAGTTTCAAAATGTAAACCCAGATAAAGCGGAAAACTTTGGCCTAAACAGAAGGTCTATCAAATCTGGCCTGATCTAAAAAAAACACAGACTATCAAAAAAAAAATCTCTGTTTAAAACAGTAATAATTGGTTTGTACTTCAATGAGTAAAGTGAAAAAGTTTTTCAAGCATATATACTGATATAAACTATGAATAGCTCGTAATCTGAATAGTCTGAAAACAAATTCTGCTTTTCTCCAACCCTGAAACCAACTAAACAAGAGTCATTATATGCTCCCACTACCACAAATCACACACAAGTAAGCACACCAAACCAGAAGCTGATCAAAAACCCAAAAAAGAGTTATCTAGTAAGCCGGGTACGTAGAGCATTCGTGTGTCAAGTACTTAAGAAGTCTCGACCATGCTATTCTGTTGAGTTGATTTTTATGGTAGAAATAAAAAAATGCGCATTTCAGATCTAAACCTAAAGCATAGTTTTAATTTAATGCATTTGTTATGTGTACTGTAGTAAAAACTGTCAAGCAAATATCTTTTGGAAAAACTTTGAAATGTAAAGAAACTGTTTCTTTAATGTGTGATGAGTTCCATACCTGATCTGACAAGTTTTTGAGAAAATCTTCCATCATGACTGTAGACATTTTTGAGGTTATTTTATCCAATCCTAAAAAAAGGAAACGTGAAAATAACGTTGGTGGAGCGTATTACATGTTTATTTCAATACTGAGCATTTTACTTTCCATGTTCAACATTGTAATGTAATTTACAGTAAAACTTTGAATTTGGAACAGATAAAAAATAAACAAAATGTCTTACCTTGTGATGCCACCACTCCAGCTTCATCGTGGTAAATTTTCAACACAGCTTTTCAATATTTGAAAGTTTAAATTTAACACATAATATTAGTTTCTATTTAAAAATCGACGACTTACTTTAGACAAAATTTACGACTTGTGTTCATAAGAATTTTCATGAAAGCTTTATAAAGATTTGTCATATCTTCTGGCTTTATTACACTTCAGCATTTACCTAGCGATGTACTTAAAACAGGAGATAGAAGAGTCTCGACATTTTTCGCCTCCATAGGGACATCAAGCACAGAATTTAAAATCCGACACTGATGAATTATGTCACGGATATGAACTGTTGACAATTTCCTCTTTCCGCTCACTTCCATATCGAGTATATCATTGATTTTATTACAATGACAGATCAAGCAAATGTTTGATTTGCTTGGTAGTCTGATTCGGAGATTGTGGGTGCATCTCTCAGCGGGGCCAAGGATCCCGTGGAAGGATCCTCCAACCATCTTGACGAAAAATCCTTATCTGCAAAAAATATTTCTAAAAAAAGTTGTGTTGCTAAATGCTTTATTTCATTAATTTTATTAGTTTGACAAATGTCTGTTTTTGTTTCCTCTTTCTGTCAATACGATCAGTTTTCATCCTTGTTAGCAAAAACATAGGTTTCATCTACATTAAACATTTTGTTAAGAAATGGATCATTGTGTGAGACTGTGTTCGTAAATGATACGACCACACAGAAAACATGTAAAACACAATTGCTGGGCCACACATATAAGAAGCGTGTACGCATTTGATTAAGAATTGACTCAAGAAGTCGTAAATATCAGCTTAATAAAAGCAGTTATTAAAGATTGCGCATAGAAAATGCATTCTTATCAGAAGATAAAACATGTGAATCGGGGTATAATGCATAAGCGGATTTTTATAGCTGGCAGATCTCCAACCTAAAATAGTTTGCTTTTAGCTCCGGGAAAATAATATAAAAAAGTATTCCCAAGAGAATATTATTATGTATCCTCATCAACATCACACTAGTCACGAAACCACACAATGGGATAATTCATGCCAAGAACCAAAATTGCTTCACGATGACATGATGACGTTGATGATGATAGGGAATAGCAGTAAAAAAACAAATTACATTAGGCTAAACCAACGAGCCAAGAGCCATGGTATAAATGTTTGTGAATGTGTATCAACAACAAAAACAACTCTCTTGAAACTAAATACATGCGTGTTACATTTATCTCTATAAACAGGATTTTGTTTTTCCTGTTGTTGTTTTATGGTATATAAAGAATACATATATTATAAATGAGAGTACAGAGCTTCTAAGACAAGAGACAAGGTCGTACACAGGAATTCCCTCGTTGACTCATCATTGCTGTCACTATTGAAAGTGAGAAGAAAGCAAAAAAATACAACTAAATATCCCTTTCATTCATGGTTTTGTTACTGGAAGCTCACTAGTGTTAGTAATGCAATTAGCATTTATCCCAATTTCGGTAATAACTTTCACATTGCAAGTTTTGCAATGTGACATTCATAACTACGTGTAAATTTATGTACATTTCGTATCATCATTTCACACTGTACCTAGTGTACCTTCACTCTAATGTTTCCATTCACATCTAGTTTTCGTTTCATTTCAACACATTCATGCAAAAAAGTTGAATATGACACATTCTGATAATACGATACTGATTGCTAATTGCTTAACGGATGTACACTTGCGAAACTGGCAAAGCCAATAAGAGTTTGTAAAAAAATAGCAGTAATGTGAGATGTTCAAAAGCACAGCAAGGAAAAGAAAACTGGGTGAATGCATTTATAAGATGTGGAGCAATTACATATAAAATGATCCAGAATACCATCAGAACTATAAACATATAATACATGTTTTTTAAAATTTCATTATGAGATTACATATTTGAAATTTTAAAATTGTGAGACGATATCAACCAAAAAATGTGAATCCCCTTGTTTTGATAGTAGTCAAAGCAACTTATACAAGTAATGTTGCGGCGAGTATGATCATTATTATGATTATGAATAAAATACACAAGGCACGGTCGGTCGGAGAATATAACGATGACGCCATGTTCTACAACGAGGAATGTTAGGATGATTCGATGAGACTCTTCTTCTTCTTCGAGTAAAATATCAAAAAAAAACATTTTTATGATGTAGAATCTCGGATACTACTGATACCGTTAACTTAAACATCCAATACTCTCTGAGAAAACGCATTTTTAGATATTTCCTCCTGTACTTACATGATCATTTGCACACGACGGTGGAGATCTTTCTCGTAGTATGTGGTAACAAGTCCACACACGCAATACCAAAAGATTCATTACTCTTCCATAATATGACGATATTGCAGCATAATATGCTGATATCTTATGGTATGGTGGTGGTGTGGTGACTGACTAAAAGGAAGCAGTTTTCATACATTATGATAAGTACATGCACTCTTCTTCTCCACGTCTTCCCTTTACTTTTGAAATAACTGTTCCCCACCAACATCACCGCCGCCACCACACAGCTCTAACTAGACAATCAATGCTCTTTTTTTCTTCGCCATCTCTTTTAAAGTTGTGTACAATTTTTAAAGTACATATATTCCGACCTGGCCAATTATAACCCAAATCTTCATTCTCCTCTTTTCCTAGAACATCCCCAGAAAGAGGAGAGTCTTTAAAACTCTCAAACGTCTCCCTTCTGCAGGACAGAACAGCTTTCGGTCGTAAGTACACTCATAAACTCGTGTGTGCGTTCATTTCTCAACAAAATTTGCATCATAATTTTTGATTTCCACCTCACGTCTTCATATTTCTTGGGTGTCTTACGTTTTGTTTACTTAAAAATATAAATTGCTTCTTTACAACTAAAAATGACCGCACTGATTGCTATTCGATTGTTTTTCTTGTGACCACCATTTTCATTTTAATTTCTCTAGCTAACAGGTAAATATTCTTCTATTACAAAAGCTAAAAAAAATCATCAATTTTGCTAACTAAATCAAAAAGTTTACGCTTTAAAATTTACATAACAGAAAAGAAGCTTAAAATCAGCACATTTTTATCAAATTTCCATACCCATTCTGTGAATCTAATATCATTTCCAGTGGAATAAGATAAATTTTAGAGTACCTTTAAAGTGCCAAAATAACAACGTCCAGGACGGATAAAGAAATAAACATAAAAATCCTCCATCCATCCCAACAATAGACGTCTACGTACCTGTACAAGTTTGAATCATAGTCATTTTATCAATTATTCAGCGTAATAGTTACTTACTTTGTGTCAAAGAAAGTAAGGTAGAAAGAAGGCAGAGAGAATAAAGCCATCACATTTTTAAAAAGTGCACCAGTTTTGTGCGTTCCCATACATTCGGATCAGGTTTTGGTTGGATAAAGAGAGACCAAACAACGGATCGTTTCTTTCAAAGTGTTTTCAGGCTTGGTGCATTAGATTGTCGAAAATACCAACTTTTTATGGATCCCTCTAAATGATGCATGATCTAATTGAGAGGATCTCATCATACAAACACTATTCTCTTTTGTGGTTGTCAAGTGTTGTGACACTGTGTTAAGCTACTACGCTTCTTGCTCCAGAATTCATGTTTATTTCATTCTAATGTCGCTACTGTTTCTATCTGTATTGCTGCCTGTGCCATCTCACTTTCACTACTTCTCTACTCTGCATGCAATAAAATATCAAATATCCAATTTACTTTCCTAATGCCGTATGCTGTTACAGTTTCCATTAAAAGCTAGCTTTCTTCTTTACTCTACGCTATATTATATGTATTGTATATTCTTTTGATTGTTCGTTTGACAATATATTCTAAAGAGACTACCGTGTTTCATGAACAAAATTATTTCTATTTTAGTCTTTAATTTATATGCATGAAAATGTGTCTGTGATCTCTCAGGAAAGTCAAGAGAGCTGTCCTACACAAACACGCAAAAAACATCCGCCAAAGAGAGCTGTTTTACAAGATAGAAAAATCCAATCGTGTAGTAACGTGATCTCTTTAGCCGCATAAGGGTCCCCACGTGTGCAAGTAAGCAGTTGATACAGCTATCATTGTATTGCCAGATCATTTACAAGAAAACTAGTGAAGGCATTGCTTGCTTTCCATCACCAGCCCTTGCACCATGGTTATGGAAAGGTATGAGGGTCCGGATCCGGATCCCACGGAATTCCTCTTTGTTTCCCTGGAGCAAAAGAGGATTGACCAAACCAAACCTTATGATGCGAAAAAGTCCTGCTGGGTCCCTGATGATCGAGAGGGATTCATTGTTGGGGAGATCAAAGGCTCCAAAGGAGACCTTGTCACCGTTGGAGTACCCGGAGGAGAGGTAATGAGAGAAATCCTTTTATTGAGCCATTTTATTCAAAATTTATGAAGCTTTCGAAATTCACTTAATTTGCTTCACTGTGCCAAAATGATGCTACACTTTAATTCATCATAATCACGGTATTCAAACAAGCCATACATCAAGCAAGCCAAAGTCAATATTTACTTAACCTGCATGCATAGCCACTAGCATTAATTTACAAATGTAGACAATATATTTGGCACCTGTGATCTAATCGTACTTGCATTTTGCATGATTTATTTTTTAGATATGTAACACTTCCCAATATTTCAATTAATTCCGAATAACACCTTATTATAAGCGTTCAATTTCCGAATGATTAATAAAAGTTAAAATGATAGAAATACAAAATATGTAACGAATTTTAAAAAACTGTAGATTTATAACTTAGCATACCTGTCCTTTAAAATACGATCCTTGAAACTCACTAATTACAACAGGAGAAGACTTTCAAAAAGGATCAGATTGCGCAGGTGAACCCTCCCAAGTTTGAAAAAGTTGAGGACATGGCAGACATGACATACTTGAGTGATGCTGCAGTTTTGCACAACTTGAAGCAACGATACTACGCAAAACTAATTTACGTAAGTATATCTACTCATTTTGCTTTGCTACAAACGGCTCTTTTCTGATTGAACTTTCAGGAACGCCATTTAAAGAAAGATCAAGTTTGGCAGTGCAATCCACCCAAGTTCGAAAAATGTGAGGATATGTCTAACTTGACATACCTAAATGATGCTTCCGTACTTCATAACCTAAGGCAACGTTTTTATAACAAATTAATCTACGTAAGTAACCCAGTGTTTGCTTTCACTACTTCCACTCATTATACTCTTGAAGTGGGCTTGCTGCAAAATAAATAAAAATGGTACATATGCGAAATAATTCTTAGGCAGTATTAAAGGTTACATTTTTGAAATGTATACTATTTTGTTAATCGCTTTCTTCAGCGTAACGTATATACTCGTAAATGTGAATCACATACTGATTCTACACAAAGCACAAAGCTACATAATGTGTGCCAATTTAGATATCTTTTGACACGATTATTATTTTAGCATTAGGTTGACTGTATCAAGAGAGTACTCTTTCTTTTAGACAATTGAGCATGAAATATAAACGTAAGGAACGTTTCACACAGGTATATTGTCATGCATTCTCAATTCTTCTGGAAGACCGTACAATGAATATAAACTACACAAGTTGTATGTAGACTGATTTAAAACAAAACAGTTAAATTAGTTAAAACTAGCAAATATATGTTATGAATAATAATTGTTTATTAAAAATAATATTTAACAAATAATAACAGTAACAACTAATTTGTCACTAGATAGTATTTTTATTAGTTTATAGAAACACTCATTTTAAAAATTGTATAATTTACACAGAATCCAAGACCTAATTCCAAGTAGACGTACCTCTCATGTGATCTGAGAAAAAGTAGTTTACAGATTCAAAATGGTATAGAATGATCTTAGAACTTATGTAATTTAGCTTAGCTTGAGCATGGCGTGGCAGTTTCAACTAAATACTAAAAACTCAATTCGCAACATTAAAAACTAACATATAAAACGAGACATATCTTCAAAAGGACTGAACTTCATCACCCAAAAAATTGGGGCACACATGGATCCCAATATAATTGTATATGAAATGCTCGCTGTTCCTCACGAAACGTATATATCACACGTGTCAAATGCTTTGCACGTACGCAGCAGAGCAGTGCGTGAATGACGGTAACGCACACACTGCACCTGCAACTTTATGGATGCTGACATATTCTACATTAAATTGAAATTAAAACTTTGCAAACAACCTTGAACACTAGTATATTAGATTATATACGTGAAAACTTCTCAAGTTTCATTTGTGTAGCTTTTGATTCCATTTTTTATGTATGCATGATACATATTGTTACTATAGCATGTTGGCATGCATGGCGACAAACAAACATGTCATTTTATTTTGTTCGAAACTACTGACTTTCTCCAGTAATTAAATTACTGAATTTTTGCAATGATGGAAAAATAAACACTCTAAATGGCAGAAAAATAGTAGAGATAATAGATATACATATATCGCTATTGTAGGTTGCACAAATACCAGACATTTTTAGTGAAAAAGGAGGAAGTGTCATATCTCCCGGTTTTTCTACGATAATATTAATTTTGACGTTTAGAGTTGCAGAATAAGACATTCCTCGGCTTGTAACATTTTTCTCATGTTTGTCTACCACACACTAGAGCAGTTGACCAGGACACCCTATATTATAAGCTGTATCTTTCAGTATAGTATTTTTGTTAGGCTTAAATAATAGTAATAAGCCAATGAGTCTGTAGTCTGTAATATACAGCAAAGAAGAGAGAACGAAAACGAAATGCTATTTTGGGACCGAAAACTCTAGCCGTTGACACTACACGGGTAGATCCAACACAGACAGAGAATCTTCGCAATATGGATTATTTTTTTTAACAAAAAGTAAACTCAGAAATTCCAGTGAGAGAATTCTGGTGTGTTTCTCTTCCTTTCTTGGTGTGTATAGCATACAGATAAAAACGAAGTGCTTGTGGTATAGTTGAGTTATAACTTTGTACTCATCATTATTATAAAGATCATCTTCAGTCTGGGAAAAGTAGTATTTCTGCTTTAGTCTTAGCTTTTTCTTAAAAAATGGAATTCACAAAGACAGTATCCAGTAGTATCATAACTTTTAAATATAAACTACATGAAAGTTTCTGTGTTACGTTATGTTATGTACTGAAACAGCTAAATTTTATATTTGAAAGTATTATGTACATTATGCGTTTTATGATATGAACCTCCTGGAACTGCAACAAGGATCTTTCTTTTGAAATGTTCCACTATTCAAGTACGAAACTATAAAGTTTCTATGATTTTTTTCATTACATGAACTGTACATAGTTATTGCAAATTATAACTCAGCTTTTACCAAAGTACATGTAATTTTTCTTTTCTGTGAACGAAAATTGTATCTTGTGACCTAAACGGGATGCACGCCAACACATACACATTTACTGACACAAGAGACAATTTAACGCTGCGTCACATTCTTGGAAGACTCTGTGTGCTATAATAATGATTGTTATGACGGGATTACAGCGAAAAGTGCTTTTTAAATTTTTGTCCTGACACTGCTTTGGTGTAGAGTAGAGAGAGAAAACATGCTTGCTTTTTAAAGTTCAGGTAATAAATATTCCAAGTGATTAGGAAGATAGCAGAAGCTATGTAAATTGTAATTGCAAGCGATCATAGCGTTGGTCCTTAATGTGATAAAAGATAAAGCTATCAGAAATGCCACGCCTATTCATCTGACAAGCAACATCATCTTAATTATAGTTCAACTTAAAAGAATACATGTACTCAAAGAAAATACATACTGTACTTACACTACAGAAGCATGATGTTTTCTAGTACTTTATAATCTTTTTTTACCGCATTATTTACGGAATGCATTACATTTGGCATACACGCAAATCTACTGTTTTGACAATAACACAAGAAAGCAATGTGTCCATTTCATTTTATTCGACCGCGCACTCTCATAAATTAGAACACGCAACGAACACGTCTATTAAAATACATATCATCGTTAACGCAATGGGCTTGTCTAAAACCAAATAATATTCTTATACTTTTTTCTTTCTTTTTCTTAGAAAAAGAATGTAAATTTATCTTGTTTTATAAAAAACAAAAGAGAATGAGAGATGGATGGCAGAGCTTTTAGACTCAAATTATGAATGAAAAAGAAAGTCAACTGACAAACAAAATTCATCAGTTTCATCTTTTATACATAAACCATGATACATATACAAGCATAGCGGTGGTAGATCTACCGCTATGTACAATAAATATTGTTGTCTGCCACTGAAAACTTTTTCCCTTGAACCAAAAATTGACTCTGAAAGTTATTATCTTCATGGTATTAAGCATACTTCTAGTGCAGCGTTGTCAGAGAAGGTGTATTCAAATGACAAGCCAGCGTCTGCTACTTCACAGGCAGTGAAATATTTATGCTAAAATGTGCCCATTATTAATAATTAATGAGACTCTATAAAATAATTTGCAGACATACTCCGGACTCTTCTGTGTTGCTATCAATCCTTACAAACGATACCCTATTTATACTAACCGAGTGATCCAAATCTACAAAGGAAGAAGGAGAAATGAAGTACCACCACATATTTTCGCCATCTCCGATGGAGCCTATTCTGACATGCTAACAAGTAAGTTTTAAAATATTATTATGGCAAAAAAATGTATCCGCTCTCATGTAGACCTAAAAAGATCTATTGACCATGTATCATATCATGCATGAATCCTTTTCTCTTACTCTTCTTGGGCAATAGTCTTTTATTTCGCGAATTTTCATGTTAAATTTTCGAAAACAAAAGAACATTCTCTAGAGATAATGCTTTTTGAACGTGATATTTTTCTTAAGAATCCGAGAATGTAGCAAAATCATTACGCTATGGTAATAGCCCGTCATTGTGACTGTGACATTTTCCACATTTTTAGGTTTTATGCTCTTACCACACCGACTATTCATAACATAGAGGTCACCATCGATAGTATAAGCACATGAGTTTGTCTATAGATGAGAATCACAAGAAAATTAATATATCTCGCCATTATGCTTTATTTATAGTAGTATGAATAAAAATTTGTGAAACACTGCCAGATGTTTTGTAGTGCACATTAGAATAAAAATCAAAAGTGAATCTTTGGGCAGCATACACACATAATATTCTCGTCATCACGAAAAGAATGGAATGCAATACAGGAGAGTAATGAAATAACACTTGGTAATATAAAATTTAGCAACATGTTTCTTGTACCTCAGTGCCTCTGTACTAGCTTGGTATAATCGTGATCTACACCAGAAACAAAATAGTAAGAGAAGATACAGACGACGACAGCTTTTATTCAAAGAACAGCAGAGGAGACAAACATGCATGTAGACAAACTATGGTACAAATGTAATAATAATTTTCCATAGAGAAAAAACGAAGAAAATCATTATTTGTGATGTCGGGAAAGTGGCAGGTGGACGGTATATTTGTCATTTGTTTCGTCAAACACCCAAAACGCATTCAAAACATTAGTGCGGTAGCATTTTAGGGCTTTATAAAGCATACTAAAAAAGAGAAGGGAAGAGAATAGACTTTGAAATAATTCAAGATTATATTCGAAGAGTTGAAGAAAGTTTTAGGAGCTGTGCTAATAATGGTCCTGGTCTTGGTGTACAGACAGACCAGTTAGAGAGTGAGAGTGGAGCAAAACTTTACCGATGTTCTGAGCCATTAATCATTAGGTTTCTATCAATGTGATGCAAGTTTTTTTTTCACTTGCACACAACCAGCCAAAGTGATATTTGCCAGATATAGTCTATCATTCCTAATCATTGAGAAGAACCCTAACTTCTAAAGTACCTTTTGCAAAAAAAAATCGTCGTCTTGGGGGGAAATAAATAATAAAGATGCACAGCACTCTAAACATTGTAATTATGGACAGATGGTATACATAATACTTTGATGTAACGTATGTTTGTAAACTAGCTTAATATTTTAAATGTCCAGAAAGTATCAGACAAACACAAAACTGCTTCACACTTCCGAACCAAGTGATACTAGTAAGTTATCACAAAAAGACAAAAAAAAAATCATGGCTAAGAAAAAAATCGTATATAAGTTATATTCAAGCTGATTTGATCATATATATTCTACCCTTGGAAACTATTACTAGTTGAGCTATTATTTGCCGTTGAAGAAAAGCCATGGGAAATGGGAAGGAGAGTTATTCCATATCAAATAGGAAAAGAATGGTATCTAACTTCGTAAATGGCCAATGTAAAATATTAATCTGATACATTTTAACAAGGCAAACAATTATGTGTGACAATCAAAGTTAGTTAAACCTGAAGAAGCATTTCGTTAATATTTCAAAATTTTAAAACCTCATAACTGATGCGCTTTTAAGTTTATTACTTTGATGGTCACACATAATTGTTTGCCTTATTAAGATGTATCATATAAATATTTTAGATTGGCCATTTAAGAAGTTAGAGACCATACTTTTCTTATTCGATATGGAATTACTCTCCTTCCCATTCCCCATGATTTTTGCTCAACGGCAAATAAAATCTCAACTAGTAGTCGTTTCCAGGGTAGAATATTATGTGTAATTCAGTCAGCTTGGTTATATTTATAGTAAGGAAACTACTCATAGTTTAAGAATATAAACTAAAGCAGTACATGCTGCATGGAGCATACGCGGCATGCATGAATATGCGGTAGGGCACTTTCACCGGTTCCCTGTTTCGGCAATTGAGTTCATTAACCATTTTAGGTGAAGTCTTTCTATTCTATAGGTGACACATTCATGCACACGCAATTTAGCTGAATTTCCACCCTTTTTAACGTATCCATGTATACTAAACAAGGTGCTATAGTAGCTGAAGGTTTAAAAAAAATAGTTTCAGCATGCATGTAAAAACGGCAAATGCTATCTTTGTATTTGAATCAATCAGAATTGTTAAGCAACAGTTTGTCGTACCATAGTTATGATCAAAATGGCTGTAAATGCAATGTAGTGTGCGTAGCACTACTACAAACCTCAATGTATGGACTATGGACCAATTTTATACAAATAAATTACATGTAACTCTTCACTCATTTACCTATGTCTAAGTTTTAACATTTCCGTATTACTTGAAAATTTCTAAGTGATTCTGACATGATGGAGCAAAGAAAAAAGGATTTACACAGGGATGACTAGTGACCAGCTAAAATATATTACCAAATAGTCAGTCACTTGTATAATATTAAGTAACAGAAACGGAAGAAATAATACTGGGTATACATACCTCGTGTCCAAAAATGGATACAAGATACATGCAGTGTATGTATTATGTATCCGAATTTGATCCGAAAATAAACTTTTCATATTTACTAGGATTTCTTTTGGCACTGTGCCTCTAATTCTTAAATATTCCGGAAATGAAACCATAAGCTTTTAAAAGAAAGATGAGTTAATGACGAGCTTGTAATAATATGCATTTAGCATAAATATGATAGGTTCGCGTAATACTTGCGATTTTGCAATAAATATGATTATGTAGCATGGTATGTGGCTAGTGGCTGGTTGGGAGTTTGAAAGAAAGGGAAAGAGAGCATCTGTATATCAGTCAAGGAAAACAGACTGAAAACATCAGCTATTACATTTTGCATAAACTTGTCTACCATCACGGTTATACATATGGGGATATGGGGAATACTCATAAAGTAAAACAGGTACAACTTTTTTAAATGGTTTTAAAAGTGGGTATAGACTATAGGATATTTTCCGTCTCAAGTCTCAACTCTCAACAAGACGCTACTTTTGTGATGCTTCGGATTTCGGGCAGAATTGGTTTTGAATTATGAAAATAATATGTGAACACTTTAAATCATACAGAACGTAGAGAGAGATGCTCATTGCCCAACACTTCGGTTTCCCCCAGTTTTATGGTATTATGGTAGCAATAGCAAGCAAACAAATCAGAAGAAGTGAGAGTGAGACGCTAAGTAATAAACCACACAAGCCGCACACTTGCACCAACACCAGTAACAAAACATGAGAAGTGTGAAAAAACAAACTGCCTTCACTTCACGAACGACTGCATGCATGAATTTTTATCTACACCTCGACGAGTAACGAAAATCGCGTATCTTTTTTTTTTGACAAAACATGCTCTTTAACTTTTAAAGTTGGATACTACGAAGATACAATTTCACTAGAAAAATATTTCATAAGATATGCACATCATTTTAAAAGTTAT
>JAQIWN010000236.1:0-42185 GCA_034699025.1 Entomobrya cf. arborea Gr-Col-00668
ACATCACCCCATTTTATGATGCTTTGCCTTTAATTCATGGTGTTGCCCAAGCCTATCTCGATTTGGGGATGCCTCAGTGCAATTTGAATGAGAAGCTCAAAGAGCTTATGTCTTTGGCTCCTCGTATGGGATGAAAATTCCAACCATGTTTATCGGAACGTGCTGTGTTGTTAACAAGTAGCTCCTTTTTTCATTTTTTGTGTTGTTCTTTAAAAAAAAAATATTAATTAAGTAATTTCAAGTCGGTTTTTCTTAAAAGAAATTTTGTTCAGTAATTTTTGTGTTGGTTTTGTTGAAAAAGGTATTTTGTGCCGTTTTCATAACTAGTGATTTCGTATCATTGTTGTTAAAAAGGTGTATGAGGTATATAGATATAATATTAATGTGTACATAATGCTGATGTAAGTTCTCAGTCTCATTAACCTTTAAAAAAGTTATAAAATCATGTCCTTACTACAATTTGTAAATCTATGCATTGCTTGATTCTTAGCTACGTTTTTACAAAAATAATACATGCACGTTATTTTGGAGATTTTTTTTTTGAACTAATTATTTAAATGATTTGTTTTTAAACAATTCATGGTATCACATCTTAAAAGAATTCGAGGGTGATAAAGTTTGGTGGGCGTAAAGAATGTGTGTACATGATTAATGATCACTATCATAACTAGCTTTTTGTTCATATAGCTTCATAAAATAAGTTAGTCAACGTTTTTGACCCTTCATAATAAAAACCGGAAGCGCACGTACATCTTCGCTGGAGAAAACAGGATGTGACTTGTTTTATCTCCTTTTATTACCTTAATAACATACGTATACGTTTACGTAGACGCTCCGCACGTGTCCCTATCCAATTAATGATGGGTCCCACCATTACCCAATTACGTATTCATATCAGATTGATCTCTAATTGATCAGATAAAGCAATTAAATCATTTTAATGACCGGATAAGCTAGTAGGGTTTAGTTTTATACTACTGACATGGATTTTCGCTTCCTTTCTTTCTCTTGTTTTACGACTTATGTCAAGTCAACAGAAGTAGTAGAAAAGAAGACCAGACCAGAGAGTACTTTTACTATTTTGCTTTGTATGTTTGACTGTACAGCTGGATATTGGAAAATTGCACAAAGACAAGCTAGCTATTTTTTTCAAACTCCAATGTGATATTTTTTGCTGGGTGTAAATTTGGCTGGGATATTAAAACAAAATGTAAATTTTGCTGTTCAATCATGTTGTCAAGGAAAGGGACACCATTATTGCATTAGTAGACCTATGCACAGCATCATCCTCTGTTGTGCCGTGCCACCATTTATTTCTTTTACTATGAGCTTGTTATTTCTTTGTCGGTGCTGGAGAAAAAAATGCCAAAACAGTGAAACGTACATACATAACAGCTTTACAGTGAAATGAAAAAGGAGAAAAGGTTAAAATTAAAAAATAAGTTGGTGATGGGATAGTGGTAGTTGGGTAGAAGGTCTTTCGTGCATTGAACAAATATTGATCGGATTTCGATTCGGGAGAGTAAAGAGGAAAAAAAATATGTCACAATGTAAGACAGTGAAAGAAAGAGAGGATAAACTTAACACTAACACACATGACACAATTGTGTGTATGTACATTTGTGTGCAAGCATATTAGTTTAAACAAGGGCATTGTAAACGATTTGAGTAAGTATCGATGAAAATAATTTGAAAATTTAAGTATAATAATTCAAAGTTTCAAAAAAAATATGTTGAATTCAAATACCGTTATAATCTAGTATGTAATTAGTATACAAATAACACCATGTCTCATGAAGGTCTCAGGGGTCAACTAGAGGGTCAGATTCAGTTTAACGTTGTGAATGCAGACGTCGACGTAGTTATTGTGGAGATTAAAAAGAACGGACACGGACAGACTTGGTTGATGGAATCAATAATGCATTTATACTTAATAATGATAAAGGTTAGTAGAAGAAGTAGTGTGTATTAGCCTTGTTGCTATTTTTTGGTACTGGTAGTTGTCATGCAAACGTGTATGTTAAATTGAATATTGATTTTTTAACAGGAGAAAAAAATGGTGGTCGATTTTTTTCACCGTGACACATGACACGTGAAAGTGCCAGTAAACAATTTGAGTTTTTCCATCGGCAGGACATAGGTTTTGAAGAGAAACTTTTCTTGTGAAAGATGGAATGATTAGAAAACATGTTTAATAGCAATTTCCTTTTGTGTGGAGGTTTCACACTAATTTACTTTGTGATGATGACGATGATGATGCTATGTTACTGGTGTATTTACACTAGGCTACTACTGGTTGTAATAGAGAGGCAATAATAAAGATCATTTTTGGCTGGTTGACTAAGGCGTTATTGCTGTTATTATTATTGTTATTATAGCAATGCTTCAGTGATGATGGCAGCAGAAGGAAAAGCAAATCAGCCGAAAAGAATGGAAACAAGAAAAAGACGAGAGAGAACAGGATGTTCCGTGGAAATAATAAAGTTCTCCACTGTTTTCTTCATCAACAGATCTGACGACGACGATGATGATGAGAAGAATGAAGAAGGCACAATATTATTATTGTTATTATTATGCAGTGAGTTATAAAAAAGCAATATTGCATGAATGGCTGAGTAAAATGGAAAAGTGAGACGGTGACTTTGAACAAGATCGTGATGGTACACGATGATGGAATGATTTTAATTGAAATGGAAAATAGGCTTGTCTTGTCTTGTCTTCCCGTTTTATTGACTCAAAGGCGGGCTTTTGATTACAACCTATACATATACATTAAGTACATAATATAGTTAAGTTTCTATCACCCGTTTTCCTTCATTTGATTTTCTAATAATGATTATAATAGGAAGTGAACATGTACTCGTATTGATCATCATGATGTTGATAAAAGTAGACAATTTAAATTGAATTTTCATTCTTACTCTCGTCTTGTTTTTTGGTATTACACACATTTCTCAAGTCTATTTGAACACTGATGATGATGATGACGAAAAAAAATTCTAAGAAATACGAAGATGAGATGGTTGAAAATTGAGATTGAGGTCACTGTTCATTTTCCTTTACTCTTCCTTCCGAATCAGGTATACTCCCAAATGAAACCAAAAGATTTCAATTTAATTATTCTGAAAAGCCAAAAAGCATTGAAAACACTGTAACAAAAATTATAGTAAAAATTGTTGTTTAGAAATATATTTCTCTTTCCATGTATGTGCTATGCTACGACATTCTGAGATTTAGTCAGTGCTTAGACTGACGCTGTGAAAGATGGGAGACTCACTATTTTAAGTCTTGTGGTTTGGTTTCATTCGTTTCGATGGTCTCCTCTAACTCTCTAATGGTCTTTCCTCATCCGATGAAATAACTAATATACCTACCTACTGCCCTACTCTACTTTAGAAGTAAGCACACACGCAAACTACCATTTTTTTCTAGCAACCAATCCAATATCATTCTTCACATTGTTTACACAAAAGTTGTCTTTTGTGTCTGTGTTGTCCGTGTAAAGTGAACGATTTGAGAGAGAAAGTAGTACCGACAGAATTTCTGACTCTTCTACTCTTACAAAATCTGACGTCAAAGGTCACAGTGATCATCATGATCATCATCATATTCCACATCTATCACTACAAAAGGCCAGGAAAAGGACGAACGACCTCAAAAATACCAATATAAAGTGTGTATTGTGTATTTACCTAAAAAATATAAAAAAGCAGAGAAAGGGGCACAGAGAGAGAGAGAATAGGAGAAAGATTTTGGCAACTTAATCCCTCAATCTTTCCCTGCCACGCAGACACATAAATATGTACACACATACATGCAACCAAACTAACAAAAAAAAATTCATTCATTCACTCACTTACTGACATGTAGGGAAAAAAGGAAAGGCGGTGGTGGTAGTAGAAAACGAGAACAAAAAATCAAAAAGAGAGCCCAGCGAGAAAAATATAATAATACGCACGATTTATGATGATTCCTTCAGATCACATGACTGCCTCCGGCGGACACAATGAGAGTGGAAAGTAGCCAACCAATTTTCTCGGGATACTTTTTTCCACAGATTCATACAAACATACACAACAAACCGGTTTTTTTTCTCTGTGTGTAAAGTAAGACGAGAGAAATAAGCGGTGATTGTGGTGAGAGTGGAAAAAATTGGTTTTATATTTTTTTTCTCCTAGAGAGACACAGGCAAGTAGGTGGGCTTTACTAGACGCGAGGCGATTCGTTTTGGTTATTATTATGAAACGGCAAAGGAAAAAAATCTTTTTTGCAAACACACAAGTTAAATGCAGCAATGAGAATGGTGATGGCGACATATTACTTACTTAGGTACGTTTCATACAAAATAAAATTGTACTCAGGTTTTCAGGTCTTCATCGTGTTTTTTTTTCGTTTGAACGACCATTTGGGATGGGTTCCCACGCACAAAAATAAGCAGTGATTCTTACGTTAGTCGGCACGGCAAGTATCTTACTCTCTGGATGAGAGTAACGAACAATATGAAGCAAATATATTTTTCTAGGGCTTCAGTGTATTGACTGGAGTGTTCTTTGAATGTCTGCCTTCTTGAGAAATGAAATTATATGCAAAGCAAAAAACGAAATGTCTACATAACATTTAATCATATCATATGAGTGAATGACGGTACGGTAATAATAATAAATTGCTTACAATAAGTTGTCTGTATGCAAATTTGTTCGGAAGGATGTTACGAGAAGTTGCTTGCTTTTGTGTAATAAGATGAAAAATGTAAGAAAAGTTGTACAGCAGCTCAGCTTGATGAAAATATGAATAAATATACATACATAAGTACGGCATTCCCTTTTAGCTTGAATCTTTTTATTTGTATGACGAAAAGAAACAGCCAGGATTTCTAATTGTGTTGTGTTCATAATATGGCAATTTACCTAACTGTACAACTGCAGGGGTGAAATTTGTACAATTAAAAAAAGAAATTAAATCGGGGTAATAGATAATAATAAAAGTTACTCGTAAATCTTTTAGCAATCATTTAAGTTGTATAATTTCACCGTGATTTCTCAATTCCAAAAAAAAACACAATTTCTTAAATTTGATGTATGGTGTATCAAAATATCCATGTAAATTGCAACTAAACTGTGTTTTATAGCAGAGTAATAGAATACCTTAAAGAATAGGATTTTATTTTTGTGTAACTGTATATTATTTCGTGGAAAAAAATCTGACAATGATAATGACAATATTGACAATACAGTCTCAAGTAAAGTCACAAGTCTTGCAAAATCCTTTTCCTTTTCTACTCCACACACACATCTACTTCATCGATTTCATTTTCCTTGTGAAATTAAAACAAAAATAGCACAGGATATTGGGATTGGCCGTAGATACTTGTTTGGTCTGGGCTGAATGCACTTAAATAAGTTAAGTGGTAAAAAAATGTCTCTGTTTCCTAGTAGACCTGTGTGGCAACGGTGGCGGTGGTCCCTCATCCATACCCACAGGCTCCAGTACACATTCAAGTTTTTTTCCAACAAAAAAAAAGAGCAGAAAAGTACACAAGTTGTGTGTGTGGACATTTTTGTTACGACGATGATGGTGATGTTGGTGGTGGTGGTGTAGAGCAAATAGTTACTCTTATACCACTTTTCTTTCCTCTTAAACTTCTTTACTTTATCATCTTGATCTTCTCCAAGTGGAATTATTCGTCTACATTACGAATTACTAGAACGTAAGTCATCCTATACCTTGACTTGTCATGTTCATGTCCTTTCTATACATTTTTTTTATAAACCAAAAGAACCCCACACGATAATAATAACAATAACAAAAAAACAATATGAGATTTTCTTTAAAGCTTTCTATTGAGTTTTTCTGGGAATAAATTTGATGGGTGTAAAATAAGCTATTTTCTTTCTGATAAGTGGCTCCATTAGAGTCACCAGACCAGAGTTTTGTGTATGTATTCATGTATGCAGCTCACACACAACCACCACCGCCACTAATAAAGATGATCATCGGCGGCCTCATATCCTTTCATCCGTGTGCTTATATTCTACACATGTCTATGACCGAGAGTTAAAATAAAACTGTGACTTGACTTGCTTCACAGCGTTTTTTTGGTTCTTTTAAAACAACCTAGTCGGGTTTTTCGTCCTCCAAAAAAAAACAATATCGTAAACCAAAAACTCAAGCAGCGCGAAAAAGAGGGAAAATAAAAGTAGTGACCATTTTCAAGAGGAAAAATGGTTTTGGCTGCTTCTTTCACTAAAGGAAATATTTTCTACCTTGCTTGTGTAGCTATTCACCTCCTCTACCCTTTTTTCCCCACCACCACCACCACCAAACTACTTATCTCATTTAAATTGTCTAAATGCATATACCCTTATATATTTTCCTGTCTGACTTTTATGCTGATTGCTTTTCTGTGTGACCTGAAAAAAAGTTATGGGATAATCCAATGGATTCATAATACAAATACGTTGGTGGGCTGCTGTTTGGCATAATAAAATAAACATGTTCTTCTGTTCATCTGTTTTATAGTCTTGTTTTTAAACTTTCACGTTTAAAATATGTGGGGAAATTTATATGCAACCCCAAAGTGTAACACTTTACAGAATAAAATAAAATAATGACGAAAAGAAATACAACATATGTTATTGTAAAAAAAGCAAAGTAATATTCAAGTCATGCAAAACAACTAGATTTTTTTGTGTGGAAAAATGAAGGGAAGAAAAGTGATGGGTGAAGAAGGTAAGGTGAGTAGGCAAGGTGGGAAGAGAAAGCAGACTGGCGTTGCGTTGTTGGTTTGCTCCTGTTGAGCTCACATAATAACAGTGTGATCCCTGCTCACAGCAAGACACTCGTCAGGAGAAAGAGAAGTATAAAAAGGTAACGGCGGCACCAGAGAGAAAAAAAATAACAGGTAAAGCCAACTAAGTAAGTTAAGTACACCGCACACACGAGGAGAGACAGTAGACAGGAGAAAGATGACAAGAAGAAATAAAAAATAAAATAAAGAGACAAGTCTCAGCAGTAACACCATCAAATATACTTAAATATAAATATAGGTATTTTGTACCAAAAAATAGTTAAGGTAAAAACGATGTAAAGATGTAACACAACAAAAATTAAAATAGTTCAAGCAATTTTCAACGAAACTTGTATCGTATTTTAATTTTTTAAATTTAGGTTCAATTAGATTTTGCTGGTTGCACAGACTGACAGAATATTAAACATAAATCAGGGTGAAAATGACACGCTACTTAAAATAAAGTACCTTACCTTCTTGTCTTTTGTCTCTTTATATTTTTCGTGTCTTAAAACCGAAATCGTTCCATTTGAAATGGTAAAATGGTGACAAATCCCCCTTTTCTCTGACTATGCTTCTCTCTTTCTCCCTCTCAACTCAACTAATATGATGACAAGGACGACACAATCTGCCACGCTACAAAATAAAAAGTGATCCTACAAAAGTTGTGCTCCTTCATATGCACTTATACTTTTATTTTTCCTTTACCACCACAGGGACACATGCAACCTAACAAATACTACTTTACTTACTAAATAACTATATATTTATTCATGTACAGTGTTCTACTCTGCTCTGTAGTCTTTTTAGCCACTCAACCCTTTTAACTTTGGCTTCTGGGAAAATAAAAACGGACTGAGATTTCTATTTTCTGTGTAAAGTGGAGAAATTAGTGTTGCAAATATTTTTATTTGTACACAAAAACTATATGTACTTTTGCTACCAAATCTCTTCTTTCTCCCTCGTCCATGTCATTTCATCTTACTTTCCATTAATGTGGTGTGTATCTCTTCGCAAAGGTATGTATTACGTAAGTAGATATTTTTTAGGTAACAAAATAACATAGAAAGAGACATTCATTTTATCATGGCTGTGGTAATGGTAGCACAAGTAATAAAAAAGAAACTATGTATATTTTGGTAGCAGAAGAGTCAAAAGGAGAGAGCTCATTTTCATGGTGCCGGAAATCCAGGAGCAATCAACCAAAACCTATTTCTCTCTGCTTTACTATTGTAGTAATAAAATACATGATAATTTTTAAAAATCGCTGTAAAGAAAAGCCGGAAACCAAATCATTAAACTTTTGATCAACTCATTCCTTTACTAGAGATTAGCATTTTAAAGATATCAACTGCGATTGATAACCATTTATTAGAAGAAAAAAATCAGGTAGAAAAATTACAAAAACTGTGTCCTTGAATTTCTCTGAGGTAATCAAGCGGATAGACAGACTGACAAGTCTATCTTATCAAGATTATTTGCCATTTTAGAAGAAATATGTAGTAACATTCACAACACATGCAGCTAAGTAGTTACACATATAAAAGAGTGTGCTGTTTGACATATTTGAGCAAGCAGGTATTATTATATTTTTTATGAAATGGTAATATGGCGACATCAAACAAAAATAAGTAGTAAAAGCATCAGCAGAGCATCAGACAACAACCGGCGGTTTTTATATTAGCTTTCTTCTTGTTCAGCTTTACTTATATTTTACACACCTCTTCTTTAACATTCCTACAAAAGCCGCTCACGTACACACCTAAAAGTTTGTTCAGAATCACTGCAAAAAATATGAAGACCTTGTTTTTTTACGATGCAAATGACCTGCTGAACTGAGAGAAGGAGAGAATTGCGAAAGAAGAATATTTTTTTTACAGTCATGTTCATGTATCATCGTTTATTTGAGACAAACTTGGAATTCAAAACAAGCAAAAATATATTTAAAAAATCTTGACATTTTCCAAGGGAAATATTTCGGCTTTATTTTATAGACAGTTAAATAAGATATAGCTTTCTTAACAGTTTATTATATTACTTTGCCCTTTTGCAGAAAATTAGCAAGTGTCTACTTTTACGTATATATCTCTTCATCAAAGTACATATTTTATGAAAGAAATGAAATCCTCCTTCTGGTCATTTTGCATCAAAAACTCTCTCTCTCTCTCTCTTTCTAACAGTAAGACTCAGACAATCTCTCTCTCCATGACGACTTGTGACAATAAAGCAGAAATACCATTTTCAGCAACACCATTTACAACCCAAACCACAAAGCATGAAATGGTAACAAATTTTTGTATTAATGCAACCAAACATTGTTGTTACTGTTATGTTTTTAATGTCAAACATTCCAAAAAAAGAATTCCTTGGATAACAGCATCAGAGAGAGAGAGAGACAGTTCATTTCCTAAAAGATAATCACTGTCTATCTTTCTCTTCTACTTGGCTCATTCTTCCTCTTCTTCTTCATTTCAACAGCGTCTTCTGCTCAACTCCGCAAATAAGCAAATAAGATCCCCAAAAAATAAGTAAAATGAAGAGAGAAGCAGAATATGCATTCCAATTTGTTATTTTATCTGCTGTCTTGGATCTTCTCTCTTTCTCTTGAGTCTAGTAATTGAGAGAGTCTCTTTACTTTATTTCTTCAACTTGTCAAACTTTTTTTCCACATCATTTCAGTTGAATTGCGTGCGTGCACTATCCTATTTTGACGCTGCTGGCTTTCATTTTCAGATGGCTTTATTGCTCATTTGTGGAATGAGTCTTATGGGTTTCCCTTCTTCTTTACTTCTCCTGTCGTTCTACTCTTCTTCTTCTTTCCCTTTTATTTTCCTTTTGCTCCTCTGTTCTTTGCTTTCTCTCCATATATATCTTTCTCAACGGCCCATTTCTCAGGGAAGAGGAAGAGTTTTTTTTGCTGTAGCTGTTGTGTTTTGTGCCGACGGAAAAAAAGAAATTGTCTGTTGTTGTCGTCATTCCATTGCTTTTGCAATTTCACTGGTGGTCTGGTATCATATAACAGCCAGCCAACCTTGTTCAAATTTTTTTGTTCCAGTTGTTGTTCTGCTGGCTGTTGTAAAATCATTTCCTTTCCTTATTTCCCTACAAAACTACACAATTTACCAAGTTACAATGCATTTTAAGAGGATGGAAAAACATTTTCTTCTTTCTCTGAAGGTTTCCCGTAATTGTCGCTCTTGTTGTTGTGCTCTTGCATTTTGTAGTTTTTATGGTTCGTTTGGTGGAAAATGTTTTGTGTGTTCATCGCATCGTAAAGGATTTTTTTGTGTGACTGTCTATTTACCTATCATACATATATCTACAACCACCACCTACACACTCAAAGGAAAAATAACACTTTACATCCCAAACCCTTTTTTCGTCTTTTCTTTTGCCAGCTGAGTTCCTAAAGCAATTGTCGAAATAATGATACCGTAAAATTTTCTAAAGTAACCGTATAGATTTAATTTAGCGGGCAATTTCAGATTTTAAATGATGATGCTTCTTTCTGCGCATATTGCGTTGCACGGGATTTCTAGATACTTTTTTAAAATACAAGTAATAAAAACATTTTTTTTTAAAGTATACAAAAGTACTTAATGCAATTAGGAATAATTAAATTATGCAACATGTGTAGCTTTAGCTTTTAACGACCATCTTTTAAATCTTCTTAAGTTCAAGTGTACTTTTTGCTTATAGTGTTACTCATCATCATTGTTAACATTGTATACTAAACTTATAAATCCATCAAGACTTCTTCAAAAAAAACACACACACAAATCCAAATTGCTCTCTTGTGAGAGATCGTCTTCACTTGACCTTCAAAATAAACAAGCCATTAAACAGCTGAACATGAAAGCCTATAGTATGTATTTTAAGCTTGGAAATTATTTTAATGAGCCTCCAAATGCAATTTAAAAGAGTTTATGTTTGAAGAGCATCAAGTTATTTTTTTATTTTTTGTGGTCAATAAAAAGCACACCAACAGTATACACACATCGCACATCTTTCTTCATCGTCATTCCAGATTCCAGAGTACATACCCTTTTTCATCTCCGAATCCCTTCTCATTCATTAGGCTTGACAGTTTGTAAAAACAGAGCAGAAAGTAATTCCATTATTATCGTCAAGGCTAACCTTCTCTCTTGCGTTTCACCACTCGACTTTCACATGATCCTCGTCATCATCATCTCTCCTCTCTATGTTTTATGTGTTTTTCTCTGTATGTCTTCATTAAAATAAGCAGAAAGTGGGAAAACATCCGTTTCCGACTTGACTAACATCTCTCTCTCTCTCTCTCCCACCGCCTATTTCATAATAAACTAATTGTAAATATGTTGCTAGTAAATTTCAATAGTAAATCGACTAAAATTCCCTACATGCCAAAAAAATATACTGTGGATGGTTGGTTGTACTATGGCAGCAGGTTGCATGCTACTTAGAAACAAGTTAGTTGAAAAATAAATAATAATTTTATTTGCCTCTTGTGCGTTTTCTATCGTTTTACGATAAACTTTTCACTAGGCTTGGGTTGGATTATAAAAACAGAAACTTTAGAGAAGGAAAAACAAACACATACAAACAGACTTACAAATTATACGACATCATATTTAATGATGGTATGATGATCAGCATAGCAAAGATAGATATGTAGTCAAAGGGAGTTGACAAAGCGTATAGCTATCTCCTTTCCTGCTTCTCTATCGCTTTGTGGTTTGGTATTTAGGAAAAATAAATAAAATTTACTTTGCTGGCTAGAAAAACTTTTTGTAAGTGTGTAACATGCGAACAAAGTGGATAGAAAGAAAAAGAGACAACAACAAAGATAGCCATGCAAATTTTGCAAAGTTTTTAGAAGGAAAAGAGAGAAAAGGAGAGAGAGAGTTGGTATGTCTGCGTCTGAGAGACAGGAGCAAAGGCAAAACCAGTCACAGTCACGTTATCAGTTCTACTCCAGTAGGTCCCTTGTAAATAAAACGCCTGTTTTACTTTGCCAACCTTTCTCTCTCTTTCTCTCTCTCACTCTCGTTTCTGTCTATTCTCTGGAATGAGAATGAGACCATCCTCAAAAATAAATGTTGACATAGTAAAAAATATACATATTATGCTGATATGTATTTGCATGGATGCATATTATGTAGTTTGCATTAAGGGTATCACTTGTTTTTTTTTGTTTCACCGGAACTTTGTACAAAGTGAAAAAAGCTAATTGCATAAAAAACAACTATATTTACCAACATGATATGATGATAGTAATACTCTAAGCATCCATACTAATACTATGAGACGATGATATGAAAGCTCTTTCATGGCTCATTGGAAAAAAATACAAACAAAGGGAACACATTGAAATAATAATTATGTACATAATGTTGTCAAAAAATAAACTGTTTGTACTACTGTTCCTGTTTCCAACCTAATAATTATTTCTGACATGTTTATTATAATTGGTAAAGAGTTGAGTTGCAAGAGAGGGGAACCAGACTAGTGAACATTTTCAATATCCTTTGTGTCATTAACTATCATCATCCAACAAAGTTTAGTGTGCTTACGTTACGTTTAGGTCGCAAACCCGTTTTATTTTTATGTTCTGTTTTGTGTCACATGTGGACTGGGTGGTGATGATGGTGGTGGGGGAGAGGTGGATTACGTGCTTGTATTGTCCACCAATATGGCGCTACATCTTTAACACTAAAAAGTCCATTATCATCATCATCATCGTCAACATTGGTGTAGTACTGAGCATACTGATTATTGGGAAAGTTAAGAAAAGACTGTCTAAAAATAATAATAAAAATTTTTACTTCTGAAAAGAAAGAAAAAAAAACCAATAGAGCTCAGCAATTTTGGCTAGCACTGCACTATTTGGCATGGCATGACATAATGGCATGGTGTGGCATGGCGTGGCATAGCATGTCGTGCACTTTAACTTGAACTTGCTTGAGTAAAGTGTACAAAGCCATTATTACACAAACACACACTCAAACAGGGCAAAAGAAATGAAGACAAAACGTCCACAAAAAAAAAGAAAATTAGATTGTTATGTTGGTTAGTTCATAAAGTATTATAAGTAAAAGGATGATTATTACACAAGCAGGAATTCACTAATATGCTTGGGAACAACAGGAAAAGAAAGTGTCAAAAAGTAAAAAAAAAAAAAAATTCTTATCATTATTTGCAGTTGGATAACTGTAAACTCTAAGATACGTGTAGGTACTTTACTGAAGCTTAATATTAGAATAGCTATTGGCGAGTTTTGTTGTGTTGTCAGTTGCCACGGGTGTCATGCTGCAAATAAATGTGACTGCTATTTGCAAAGTATTTTTATGGATGTCCGTGTACATAGTGTACATGGAGGTTAAACAACATAAGTGTAGTTACTTATCTCACCACCACCACCATATTTGCTTGGGAAGAAAACAAGTTGAAAATCTTAACAAGAAAAGGAATTACGTTTGGTTTGCGGTGGATGACGACAAAAAAAATTGATTGCGATCTGATAAGCATGCCAATAATTTATCATTTTTTCGGGGGAGGTGGTGAGCTAAAAAGAAATATGTGCTATGCTTGGAAAATCGAAAATGTTGTATAGCTGGCGGTATCGTATATGATGGCTTATCTAATAAAAAAAAGGTTTTGTGGTATGTCGAGAGAAAACGATGGTGATGATGATGATGACTCTGGGAGGATGGTGACCACGATGTGCTCTGCATGCGTTTTATTATATGCTTCCTTCCTGTTGTTCGTCGTGAAGAACCTTTAACACTCTCAAGCTTTCATAATAAATGCACAATAAAGACAGCTTAAGACATTTTGTATATACATATGTATTGCATGCATGAAAATTGTGTGGAGGGAGATATATGGGGAGTCAAGCTGAAAAAAGAGAAAAAAGGAACACAAAAAATACCACCCAAGTTGCATTGAAGGTGGTTTTTTAAAGCGGGAGGTGGTGGTGGCGGTGGCATGGCGGTGTCTGGTGCTGTTGCGTTCGTTGGTTGTGTCTGAATTTTCCATTATTATGCTGGGGAGTTGAACTGGATTGGATTTTTTTTGGTGGAGACATTTTATGTAACCACAAAATTTAGAGGAGAGTGTGGAGTGAGGGAACAGGAATATCAGCGGGGAAAAAGAAATTAACGGAATTTTAGAAGCACATCTGCTTATTCCATCTCTAATAACATGAGGAAAAGCGAGGAAAAGACGGACAAGGAAAACGAGGTATACTGCCACTGCTCTGTTGCTATTACGGATGATGAGTAGGATGCTGCTCTATTGCTCAAAATGCATGATGGTATTTTAGCGAGTATGGTAACAAGCACAAATCCAATTTGCGGTTTGCGAGTGGAGGCGGTGAATACTTTCGTGGTTTTAAAACGGACAAAGTGCAGTAGGAAATGGGATTAAGTCATGTTTTCACGCTGTAACAGCATAAAACTTATCAACATAGTCATCTCATCGGTTTAAAGGAAGTCAATAGGAAGAAAATGGAAAATATCAGAAGAAGATGCAGAGATGTAATAACACAAAATATAAAGTTATTTAAAGTACACACATATCTAAACAAACAAAATCAAATCATAACTTTGCTTGTTCCTAACCAACTCTATAAAATCTCCACATTTCCACTAGTAAGTCAGTCTATGTGCTAAACCACTTTGTGAGACCTAAAAAATATGAAAATAAAATATCTTCGAAAAATTGCTTTAAGAATATTCCAGAATATGATTATGATTAAGGCAACCAACCCAGTCAAGTGTTAAGTATAATGCTGATAGTGTAAATAGCATTATCGTGATGAAGATGTTGACACCTTGCTGACAATTGAATTCATCATCTCTAATTCATTCGTTCATATTTTGATGACAGGGTATTCATTCATTCAACCAAATCCTATGTATAGCTACCTATCAGTCTGCCTACCTCCTAGACACAGCATCAGTCAAACGCATTCATCATCTCATTCTGTCATCATCACTCAACATGACTGTGTAGCTGTACCACCCATCATCATCACCATTTCATGTGAACTGAATGAGGCGTCGTCGGCACGGCACCCCGTCAAAAAGAAAACGCACTTTCACACAAATAAAAACGTACATACTTTTAAATACACACTTTCCCTTTCCCACCATCTTTCAATTTCTATTCAATCAATTGCTTGGAAGTAGATAAGTGCGTCTATACCTCTATCACAACCAAAAAATAAAGCCAATTCAATTTTCACCATCAAAAATACTATCCATCCATCAATATTCTTATACAACACTTGTTCTTGTTATTTATTTATGCGGTAACACAAAACAACATTATTTATCAAAGCTTTACAAGACATCTTTATTTATCCTTTTGAAAGAATATTCGCTGAATTGGCTTGATGACTTTTTTTATCGACACACTTTTTTCTTTTCAAACTCGAATGTTTTAAAGCCTTCTATTATCCTTAACATCTGGCCTACTACATTTTTTATCCGCCTACTTTTTGTCCTTTTGCCAAAACATTTTTCCCACCCTGTTTACAACTTTACACAAAAAATAACTTTCGCATCTTTAATGATCTTTCTTCGGTTATGGTTTTTCGCCCACCTCCCCCTTTCCCTTGTATTCCCGCAAATAATATATGAGATTTTGTAAGAAGTGGGCAATTCATTTAGCCACTACTACCACCACATATACCAATTTTTATTCTTCCGAAGTCACTCACTCATTTTCTCTTTCCGCATTCACTCTTCTAACTTGACTCCTTTGATTTTTCCTCCGCCTTTCATTTTTCCCTCCCTTTTATACTTTTTTTATTACAAGAAAACATAGCTGATTCCAATGAGGCGATGATGAAGCGACCAAAACTAGAAGAGTAAAAAAAGGACGAACAAGTTATTCTATTCAGTCCACACCACACACTACACTGTATTTTTACACACTTCTGTGTACTGACTTAACTAAAAAGATTTTCCCTTTCTTTCTTACTTTTTTTTCTTCTTCAACTTCTTCTTTCACACTTTTTCTTCTTCATCATCCTCGCTTCTTTAACTTTTTTTCTGAATAGAAAGGGAAAAAAAGTATGTGATATCATCCCAGAGTTTTCTCTACATTGCCTTTTCTTTCAATCTCTTTTCAACTGTGTATAGTCTTTAAGGAGTACTTCATCATACATCTTTGAGCTTTTTCCTATAGTAGTTTCACAACATATTATTTAACACCAAAAGAATATATCATCGTATTAAGTTTATCCATCCATCTATCCAAGTTGCGAAAAAAAAGTTGGATTGAGAAAAGTGTTGCAAGCATCCCAATGCGAACAAGATGAACTAATTCCAAAAATAGACCAAGCAAAAAAAAGTCAAAATGGATGAATACATTTTATTATTATTGTATTTTCCTTCTTTCATCAGATCAGATCAAACCAACTTTGCAGCTTATTGGGTAAGTAAGTACAGATGTAAATTAATGTGTGTGCGGAAATATATGAAAGAGAACATAATAATAAAAATAATAATGTGCACATATTTCTTCTACTGTTCAACTTTTCCTTGTTCAAATTTGTGTGACTATGTAAATGGCTAGATTTTTTGGGAAATGTTTAATAAGCATACACACAAAAAAAAGTTAGCAACCTTTATTAAATTAGCGGTGCAATCCAATGTGTCGTTATGTCTATCTTTACCTTTCTGTTTTGTACTTTCTCTCGAAAAATTGCGTACTATTCACTGTAATTTGTCTTCAGTTATCACTATTTTTTTCAATCATGTTGAAAGAAAAAAATATAGGCAAGTAGAGTAGTAGTAGATTAGTTCATGTCTTTTCTCGAAAGTAATTGAGGGAAAAATGGGGAAGCAAAAAATGTGAATTGGGCATCTGTCCAACAAAAAAAACTGAAAGTGCTGATAGGTGGAAAAAATCTCGAACACATTTTTCTTCAATTTTTGATGGGAACCAGATAAATAAATCATTTTTAATATAAAAAAAATATGAACGTGTGCAATAAATAATGTGCTTTTTCCTTCTTTGCTATTTTGATACATTTTTAATATTTTTAATAAAAAATGGCATTTTTATTCTGTTTTTAAAAATACATTTTCTATCTCAAAGTTTACATGTATAATGCAAACCTTTTTCTGATAAATAACAGTACAGAATATTATAATATTTTCATATTCCTGATTGGTTTGTTTTTTCCTTGAACTAATTTCATTTTCTCCAGGGACATGACTCCAGACAATATGTGCATTTAAACCACACCTTTTTTATTACAATTATGTTGACATACGTAGCTGGTTTTCTTTTCTCCTTTTTTACACGCTCAATTAGACCTTGATTTAATGACAAGGCGTTTAATGAACCCTACATTATTTTACGACAATTTCCAAAATACGAGCAGATCAACTCAAGTCAGCTCATGAATTTTTTGTACTACGCAGCACTGCATTGCTTCAACTTATCCACCAAAAGTAATATCCACTTTTCCAAACAGCAATTCCCCAAGTGCATATCTTTTCCCAAGAAAATGATAATAATTCCAATAAATTCCATTCACAAATACACCCGTCTTCCAGACAGATAGATAGACAGACAGCCACATAGACATAAAATAGTGGTCCCTTTTCAGTTTCATTTTTTGTCATATTTTCTTCATTCCATTTTTTGTTTGTCTCTTTTTTCTTTCCATTTTTGTCAAAAGAATTTTCACCGGGATTTCTCCAAAGAAACAGTGAAAAGCAAGCCCATTTACTACCAGCAAAATAAGAAGAAAAAACAGAACTCTTTATTCCAATTCAACCAGAACATCAAAGCGTTAGAAGAAGAAGGAGACAGTCCTACTTGTGAAGTTGCTACTCTCTCTGCTCGCATCTATCTTCTTCTTCTCCCTTGCCTTCTTGTTCACGGTTCAAAATTATTAGATGAAAACGAGCCAACAACAGACACACACACACAAGCTTTCTCTTTTTTTCTCACACAATCGTAATCAGAATGAGAGAGACCTGAAAAAAAACCTCAACTGTCATTCCACAACTTTTTTTTTATCGTTTTCCCTTTTTTCTTTCTATTTTTCTACTGTTTTATTACCATTGTATGTATGCCTTTTGTATGGGATTGAGAGAGAGAAAGAGGCGATGGTGGTGCTGACTCAGCTTCCTTGAGAGAAAAAAACGGAGAGTAGATTTTTTTTAGATTTTTAGTTCTACGCTGACGGTATGGTTTGGTAGTATGTTGGCTATATCATGAATAGAAGGAGAAGAACAAGATGATGATGATATGTTCGGTGAATGGTGACCCCTTATAAAAACGTCACGCAAGAATTGCCACGGGTACAGAAAAAAGACCACAAAATTTACACAAAAGCAAACCATGCATGCAAGGTAGCCAGTGAAAGCAAACTTGGTGTGGTGTGCTATATAGCTATAAGTGGAAGTGTGTGTGCTTCTATTATTTTCCCTGCAAATATTTTACAAGGGAAACGGAAGTGAAGAAATGATTGGGAAATCCTAGTGAACAAGAAAGGGTTAAACCCTGACAAAGGTAAAAGCAGAAAAAAGAATTCTTCGGATCTCTTTGTTACTTTACTTTTTTTTAGTGGAAAGGAAGGATATGAAAGTGATAGAATATTGTTGCTTTGTAAAAACAGGAAGAAAAATTGACAGGACAGAAAACATAATTGGATTGACAGAGATGTCTATATATTTAGAGTCAATGACATATAAAAACATATCATACTGCAATTCCACATTAGAAATTATTCAGACACCGGTGCGCAAGGTTTAAAATTCGATATTTTCTAGGAAAAAAATGCCGGTAATTTGTAAAAAGGTACTTTGGTCGAAAAATACATTGCAAAAAAATCTTAAAATTCTAATTTTAGAAGAATAATAGCAGGAACATCTTTTCACTCTTACAGTTATAAATAGTTAGATGAGAAAGAGAGTCATATACAAAAACGTTTAGTCAGGCGGAGAGAGAGAGAGAGGCCCTTCCAATAAGTCTCTATTTGCATATTAAGCCTTTGCCACCACCTTTCTCTCTGGATACACACAGGACAGAAGACCAGGCAACATATTACTTTCCCCATGACATAGCATGGTCTACAACTACTTGGTTTGCTTGGATGGGTATGAACATGGTATGCCATAGTATTGCCCCTTTCATTCTACTTTTACCACCAGTTTTCCGGTGTAAAAGAAGTAGAAGCATAGCTGAGATAGTTTCCACCACCACCAAGAAAAAAAAGGCAGTGATGCAGACAGACAGATACTCACATTCTCTCGTCACAAGAGAGAAACAACTTGTGTATGTGAAGCGGGTATCGATCCTCGCTGCTTGCCTGCTGCTTTCGGAAGGGAATGCAACTCTCAGTCTGTTAGCCTTTGCTTGCTTACTCGTTCCACACTTTATCATTACCAGACTTGTAGTAAAAGCAAAAGTAATATGGCTATTGCTACTCCACTTGGAAATATTGTGATGGCGTTACTTACTCACACAGTGGCGAGCTTCAGGAGGAGTAGCAACGGTAATGGTAGCAGCGGTGGATGATGTTCAATGTTGCACAAGTAGTGCACCACCAACCATCGATATATATTCCCCTTTCTCAGCTCTTGCAGAAAAAGAGTGTGATTTTGGAACAAGTTTACTCACACAGAATAGGCTGGGCATCTGGAATGTGGCAAAAGTAATACGTATAGTATGGCGGTTGGCGTTACTAGTAAGAGCACAGAATACACAACTTTTTCTTTAGAGATGAAGAATAATAATAGGTGTATATAGTAGAAGAAGAGGAGCAGAGCAAGAGCAGCATCCTTTTTTTGCTGATGCATCGTCATCGTCGTCGTTTGAGATGTAAGTTGTATTAGGGAGAAAATAGGGAAAATGTGTGGAGTGGAATGTTGTTGTCGTTGTACTTGCAAAGCTGAGAGAACAGAAGGAAAAGAAAGAGACGATAAAAAACAATTGGAAGGGAACAGCATAGAATATCATCTCTCCACAAACACAACACAAGAGTATTTGCCAACAATATTGTCATCGTTGTCGTGGTAGAAGCTGCCTTTATCATGTGCTCATCATGAAGCAAAGCCGGCAAGAAGAGAAAAAAATATGTATAGACTCAAGACTAGTAACAACCATGCATGCATCCCTGTTTTTCAGGGCTTGGCTTAATGGCAATAGTATCGTCACTAGCAAAATGGTTTGGATTGATGAATTAAATTTTATTTCTTTCGATATTAAAAAAATTCAATGCATTTAGGTTTAGGTCAAGCTTAGACAGACATTTATACATTTGTTTATGCTGCTACTGTTGTGCTGTGCATCATGAATAGCATCCAAGAAAAATATACATTTGCTCACGAGGAAGTAAGGACCTCTCCCAAAAAAAACAGTTGAAGTTGCTATTTTTCCCTTTTGTATATCAGCTTTGCAATATACACTGATTGCTAGCTATACTGCTCCATGTAAAAAAAATCCTGTGAAAGGGAAAAAAGAATCACAAGTCTCGTCCAAAAATAGTAGTCGACTGATTGTGTGAGGGAGAGAGGGTGTAGAGAAAAGTGCACATTTCTTGAGCAGTTCGGCTCAGTCAGCACCACATTTTTTCATTGCCGAATATATAGCATGTACTTAATATACATATGAATATATAGAAACAATATAGTTTGATACAAATATTTTTTCCCTGCTGTTTCTTCTTCGAAAGAAAGAAAGAAAAGTTGTTGGGCTGATGGTGGTGGTAGATGATCGTCGTTGTCTTCATAGTAAGCATATCAGCTTGTGAGAAGAGACAGAAAGGAAGTTGAATTGGAAGGAAAAAGGAAAGACGCTCCTTTTCTCAGTCTTGCATTTTCAATGGAACGAATGGCCTCAGTTGGCCATACTTTTTTTTTGTGGAGATGGGTGATGTGATATGATATGATGTGCTACTAAGTTTGGTTTGTTTGTTACCACTACTATTGTACATACGATGCCATTCTGCACGAACTTGTATGCTTCTCATGATGACATTTCTTAACACAAACCAAGTCTCCAAACTTCCAACATTTCCAACTTTTACCCATCAACTTATCCTTATTATCCGTATTACAGTTACTACCACACTCGTATCTCTTCAAATCATGTATTTTTTTTGTGTCCTCCACGTGCAGCAGTAACGCAAGTGATCTCGTTTCCAAAATTGGCTGTCTGCTTCTCGCTCTCTCTCTCTCTTTAGATTTCTCGCGGCAGACGATACGTCCTCCTCCTTCTCCACCAAATAACTTGAAAACTTTCTCTCTTCTTTTCTCTTTTTTTTACTTGCAGCTATAGCAACCTAAAAGTTTCCAAACACAGATTTTCCCTTTCTTTCATTGATGATCTGCTCATCTCATCTCTTCATCTTTTCAAGTTCACTCGGCAAAGAACGGTGTACATCTGTCAAGTGAAATCCAATCTATTTTCTGCTTCTGGATTTCCCAAGGAAAAAAGTTTGTTTGTGATATTCTTTTTTTTCAGCGACAGCCATTCACTCACTTCTTATTTCTCCATCAATTTTTCCCAATCAATCATCAAAAACAGTTTTTTTCTTCATCCGAAATTTCCCAATTTTTATGCTAAAACCAGAAATACAGAAAATACACGTGCATTCTATAAATAAATGAATAAAAACACATGCATACATGTAAACCCTTTCTTACTAGTTTTAGACTAACAAGCTTACATGGCCTCTCATTTTCTCCCCCTAAATAAAGCTTATTCAGTACATTATTCCCATTCTACTTTCACTTTCCTTCCATCCTTCTCACATACAACAAAACTAAATATAAGTACATACGCACACAACCAAAATCCATGCATTTTGATTATTTCCCCATTTTTTCCCTAACCAAGCCAGCCAAACAAGCTTGACTTGACTTGACTCGACTTTACCTATTTTCCTCAAGCTTATTATGTACTTTAGCTGGGTGCTTGCACAACACACATCGCATCACCATCTCCACATATTTACCATCTTTAGCTGATCCAATTCTCCCTTGCTCTCTCCTCTTCTTCATCCTAGTTCTCTCCTCTCTCTCTCTTCTCTCATATTATAAAGTGTTGAGAGTGACCGGGCTCCACAGTGCTTTCCCAGCGTCAGCCCAGCTCGCACACAAACAAAGTCGCGCTCTCAGCCAACGGATCCTCCTCCTCAGCATCATCATCATTATTTTTATCATCACAACCAGCAACATACAGTTTTCAGTCGTCTAAGCGCATCTTCTCCCATTAAACTTCCCTGGGAAAAAAAATTCTTTACTTCTTTGCATCCATCGACCTTTGGCTGCACACAGACATAGACAGACATAGACACATATACACACACACTACCATACAAATTTTCAACGTAAAAACAAAAAAAATAAAGACTATGGCTGGTGGTGTTGTAGTAGTTGTGTTAGTGGTAGTGATGATGATGACTACAACTACAACAACTTCTCTTCTTCTTTGCTGCTGCTAGTCACAAAAAAAGTGTACAAAGTTAATACAGAACATCTCTGAGAATTTTCTCTCTGTGCACGCACAAGCTCCGTCTGTACAAACTCAACTCTTTCACTCTCCCACTGGTTTTCTCTTTTTCTCTCAAAGGACCGGTTTCTCCACGTCTCATCTTCTTCTTCTGCTACCAATTCTCCCCCTTCTTTTTCTGTATCCATCTCACCAAAAACACAGAAACTTGTACACAGCAACAGCAAAAGCAGTAGACTTTCTGTTGTTTCATCGTAAAACCTATTTTCTACTACTTTTCCCCTTGTACAAATACAAGACCAAATGATTGTGAAATAGCAACGCAGTAGTAGAAACAGAAGAAGCAAAGGAAAAAAGGGAGAAGATCAGACTCGAGAAAATACTTAGCGGTGTGCTTACACTATTTCGTAGTTCAGATCCTGATCATCCTCCCATCCATCCAGTCACACACACGCACTCCAACTCAATCTCTCTTTCCACATAGTCTTGTCTCCATTTCTACTTTGTAGACAAAATAGACTCTCTCTCTGTCTCTCTCTCCAGCTTTTCACCCATCCGAAATATACACAAAAAACATATTATTTTATTCTTTTCTTCAAATATTATCCCATACAACTATTTCTCATATAATATTTTACATTTATTTTCCAACCCAAAATTTCTCTGTTCTTCAACAACAGTATTTTTCGTTTTGTCCTTAGCAATTTTCCTCTTAGGTTTCTTTATTCTTCCTTCATCCGTCATCATCGTCGTCATTTCCCAAAAAAAAACCGCTCAACTCCCCGATTTTCCCCTTGAACTCCACTCTTCTCCCTTTTTCTTCAGAAATCTTTCGCAGGAAAACTCAAACGATTCAGAACTCACTGAATATCCAAAAAGGAAAGAAAGGCATACATTTGAAAGAGATCCGTTTTCTCAAATTCTCCATATTCCTTTTCATAACTAAACTGTATTTTCCTATCGCCGAGAAAATATACTAGTCATCACCTTAATTATTACCAACTTAGCAACACTAAGAATTCTGGCAGGAGATATTGTTTTTTTTACAAAGAGTATCAAATCCACAGCCAAAAATAACAAAGTTTTTGTCTTTTGAGCCGTCGTGTGTAAGACAGCAAGATAGTCGTCGAATGTGCTTAATTTCTCCAAAATAAAGTGACAGTTAAGCCAAGCCGAGTCAAGTCAAGACGGCTTAGCAAAGTCAAGTGTACAGCAGTAGCAGCTGGAATTTCTCTTTGTGCTCCAGCCGAGCTTGTGTGATATATTATATGAAAACGTGCGGTGTTGTGTGTACTCACACCATAAAAATCAAGCAAGGAGAAAGAAATGGGTGAGTATTTTTTATCATGAAAAATATTAGGTAGATTTTTTTTCATCTACTTCCCTGTAAAAAAAATACGTGAAGGTGAAGTTGAGTGTTTCAAGTTGTAAAAAAAAGTGATATGATGTGACTAGTGAGCAGCGTAGCGGTGGTACTAAACCCTGAAGCTATAAATCCATCTCCTCGCCCTTTTCCTTTTCGTTTGCATCACATTTGTTACTGGAAATTATATAAAAAATTATGAATGTTAATATCACTAATAATATGGATATTGGAGCGTTGGAATTTAGAACGAGAATATGTATAAAAACACAGTACATTATTTAAATGTGTAGGTAACGTTGATAATGAGTGAAGTAAGTAGTGTGTATCACTATCATCATCATCATCCTCTACAGAAGCAGTTTCAACTTTTTTCCTATTTTTTTTTCCTGTTGTCATTATTGCACAACAGTAACAACTCGGACACAAGGTAAAAAATAGGAAGTGAAAACCAAACCAGTAGGAGTGAAAGGAAGACAAGTGTAAAATAGTGAGTGAAAGCAATGATGATATGAAACAGGAAGAGGAAAAGTATATATAAAAAATATATATATTTAAAAAAAACAGAAACAGGTTCTTGTTTTAAAAGATACATGCAGACAAGTTAAAAGAGAAAAAGGCACGAGAGAGAAGTAACACAAAAGCAAGATTAGAAACATGTGGGGGGAGAGAGACAGGCAGGCACAGAGGTAGAGGGATAGAGTGAGTTTACATTTTTTGTGTGGAAATAGTAGGAATCCTCCTTGATCGTGTCTCTGTGTGAAAGTGTGTATATTTTTGACTGTGTGGAAATTTGCTACTTAGCCAAGTCAGCAGACGAGTTCAATCTCAATATAGCCAAGTGGGGAGGAGGGAGGAACGGAGGAGCAAAGTGGCGAGGATTCTTTATTTTCTTTCTCCTTTCTCTCTGTGGCGGCGGCAGTGGTATTGTTGCTGCTTGTGTAGTTCTTTTATTATTTTTTGGGATGCAAGAGCATCAGTTGAGAATACAGAAGAGTCCAAAAATAGTCAAGAGAGGATGAGAGTGCAATGAAGATGATGATGCTTGTGTCTATGTTTTCGTGTGAATACTGTTTATAATGTGTGTGTGTGTGCAGCGCATTGTCGGCTGTTTGCACTTTGTACGTACAGAGTTGTGTCAATAGAAAGATGAAATTGGGGAATAAAATAAAAGTATTTTAATAAAAAAGGATTAAGTATATAAGTGTCATTGAGGTTGTCACTGTTTCATGGCCACCAATAAAATCCAAACTTTCAGAGAGAAAGTGTCATTGTGCCTATATCAGTTTATTGACATTCAAGTCTTTTATAGACACACGACGACACACGGACAAGCAGAGACGTACTTCGAAATATAGAGTTAATACCACTTCAATCGTAAATACCTTTTTTGTCATTTTTTTTCCTTTCTCCGGAATGATCGTTGATGTTGTCGATGTTGTGAGGGAAATATGATGCCGGTATGATGGCTTAGTAGAAAAGATGAAGAAAAGTTGTGGGATCATCGTCAGTCAAATCAAGTCAACCTTGTAGCCTTTTCTCTCTCTTAGATTTATTACCTGGTTGTCATTGTCACCCTGAGTTTTTATCCCTCGTATACTACACTACTGGTTGCGTGACACAAGACATCAAGTCGTCAAAATAATAAGGATGACAATGACGAAGAACAAGAGGTTCATCATAAAAATCATGTCAACTTAAACCAGCCAAGTGGAATGGTAGCATTCGTCATAGTCACTCTATTTGACATTATCCTCATTACTTATAAAACCGCTTGTTTTGAATGATCATGTCTCGAAAGGAAAATGTGCATTGTCATGTGACAATATCAACAATGGCTCACCCTACATTACCAAGAATAATGATAAAAATGACGTTGTTGCATTGTTTGTGAGACATGTGCAATGACAAAACACGCCAGTTTCTTCTTGTGACCGAAAAGAGAGTAAAAAATATATATAAAAAGTGCTAAAGTAAAATAATATGTCGTATGTTTTGGTGGATGAGTGAGCGAGTTGGTGGTGTTGTTGGAGTGCCCATGATAATACTTGGAGGAACCATGAGGACTTTGGTTATGTTCCATTGTCTTCTCACGTTTCGCCAGTTTCTTCCTCTGGTCTTGTCCGTGCTGAGCATTTTGGTTATCCGAAGTAAGGAAACTTTTGCCGGCGGGACTAGTGCTTTCAATGCTGGAGGGGGTGGTGGTACCGGGAGTAGAGGTGGAAGCACATGGGGTGGTGGAGGTGGAGGCTCCCTACTCTCGTCCTCATCGTTTTCATCGTCTTCTTCGTCCAGCAGCGGTTACAGTGGGGGTGGGGGATCCAGTGACCTGTACAGTAGTTACGGTGGGAGTAGTTTTAATGATAACAATAACACCGAAAAGCCTGAACGCAATCCTACCGTCTACCAGATTGGGGGAGTGCTCTCTAATAACAAGTCTATTGCTTGCTTCAACGAAACTATCCAGGTAAACATAAAAAGTTTCTTTTTACAAGCCGCCAAGTTCAAATAATTAACACAAGCATTTTTAAACGAATGTATGCCAGAAATTCTACATGGAATATGCTCAGTAATTTACTGATAATTTAGCATTCATGGTCTCCTAATTGTTCCCTAACCGCATCGCTCGTTATTCCTTTTGCTTTATTCCACTTTATAAACATATTTTCTTGGTCACGTGCCTAAAATTAAATAGAAATAAAAACCAAGCAACAATCATAAATAATTGAATACAGATAAAGACACAAACGCACGTACTTCATATGAAAAAATGCTGATTATAAGTTATTCCTTTATTATTTTTGGCTGGGTTCCATGGAAATCAGACTGTACTGTACACCGACATTTTTAGGCTCAAGTTCTGGTTATTTTTGTACCATTATCATGAGTGCCGAGTTTTTTTTACTGTAAATTTATTTTAACTTTATTTTATTCGTATATTTACCCCAATCAAAAAACTCAAGTCGACAGTGCAAATTTATGTAACATGCAATAGCATGACTTTTAGTTAAATTTCATTTATTATTTTTAGTAATCGTTGTTTTGATACCTTTGTCATTGTAAATTGATACTCAATTCACACTTTATTATTGCTCGAGACTAAACGAGACTTTTTTTTACATCCTACGTCATCAGACCCAATTCTCGATTTTGTGCTGCAGGATAAATCTGATTTTGCTATTGTTGATATGTTATTAAATCTAAGCTTACATCTTAAAGTATTTACATTTTACACGTTATTTATTTTGACTTTTAACCTTTATGTAACTCACAAGTTTCAGTTTCATTTGTTCGTATTTATTTTGTTTTCATTTGACTCCAAAAGTGTATTAGGCAATATTTTTAGAGTCTAGCAATTTGGTTGTTTAGAATAAAATTTCACATCCCCGATTTTATGTATCGCCGTTTTTTGAGGCTTCGTTGGAAGCCTAATGTGCATTCAAATATTCAGAATATAATATTGGAATGACGTCAAGGTTTTCTATCCCTAACTAAAACTTAATGTTGTCTGAAGCAAATTTTTAGCATGTAGTTGATTAATATCTTTAAGCATTGCAAAATTTAGATTGCAAATTTAGTAAATTGCAAAATTTAGATTGCAAATTTAGTAAATTGCAAAATTTAGATTGCAAATTTAGTAAATTGCAAAAGAAACTACCTACAAAATTACTCATTTAGGACCTTTTCACCCAAATCAGTGTAATGAAAAAAACATGGAATCAAAATAATGAGCAAATGGAACATTTCTCCAAGACACTATCAAGGAAAGCAAAAATTGCACCATTCTCGTCATCATCAATAATACACCAATATTACTTGATTACCGACAAGAAAATGGAATAAAACATGGGAAAAAAATGTTGAATGAATAATGTAAAAGCTCGCAAATGAAATGCGACATAAAACACGTGTTTTTGGAAGCAGCATAAATGCGAAAGAAAAAAAAATCTTATTAGAAATGACTCACAAGAAAGAAAGAAACCAACGTGTTGAATTGATGATGTAAGCGCTGATGGAAAATGATGAGAACGAGAAGCAACTTACACACTCACTCTTTTTTGCACTATCCTTGTGGTTTTTTTAGCGTATTCAAAACAGTTTATTTATTGCCGTGTGTCTTATTTTTTTGCATTGTGATTTGACTGTATTTGCGTGATTGTCGATTGTATTGACAATGACAAGGCAAGCAAACTTCTTTTTTTTTCTTTATCATCTCCTTTTCCCTAAGCTCTGCTTTGGAAAGTATTGCGTTACACAATAAAAGCCAGAGAAACGATTTCCCTTTTTCTGTTCTTCATTCTTCTCTTCAGCCATGCATGCATTTTATTTATTTTTTTCTTTCTGTCTTTTTTGTTGGTGTGCTTCCCGTGTGCCGTCTTACTGGTTTTTTTAGAGAAGGTAAAGTAGAGTGAGAGTTGAGTTTTTTTGCCAAGTGAATGTGTGTGCGAGAGAGAGATTGCCTTTTCTTTTGAATTTGTTTGTTTATTCGTCTGGTTTGATGTAAGGATGATGATGAGATGGGAAACATATGAATGTAGTGAGTCAAGTAAGCAAGTAGAGTAGATATCTAAGGAGAAAAAAAGGGAGAGGATATACAAAATAGGTACAAATGAAAGGGAATGAATATCAGATGAATGAGTTGAAGAAAATTGGGATGATGATGCGGTAGATGTACATTTTACATCAATAATAATAACACGGTCTGACTTACAAGGTAAATTTACGAGATGTCATAACAACTTAAATGCGCAATTTTACAATATACATAAATATAACTGTGATTATAAATTATATGTATAAAAATAAAACATATTGAGGTTTACAGTCACAATTACAGGCCGTACATAAATATATCGTTTCTATGGAAGCCATTGGTTTGGTATGGATTTATGTATTTTCTATACAAACAAACGTCTGAAGCTAACATCTTAAAGTGTTACCTCGTAAGTTGTTTTTACATTTTTTGTACTTCCGGAAAGTACTGGCTCACTTCAAGTACGTCTGTATTATTATTATTATGTATCTTTGTGTTTATTTGAGTGGTTGTACTGTATATAAATGTTTTATTTCTAGTTAAATAGGTAGCTCCAGACAAATACACCAATGTTATTACATCGTCTCAACTTTCTCAAGATCCGAACCAATTTTTTTATACATTTTTTCTCTCTCTTATGTACACGTGTACTCCTATTGTCTGCGAGATGTTTTGTGCATGTTGTATGTGGTTGTTTGCCCATTCACGCGAAATATTCTCGTTCGTTTCATTTTCTTCCAGTATAAATAGCAGCCAACCCAGCAAAAAAGGAGCATACGATGAGGATAAAACGATGGGAAGTACGGCATAATATACGCATTCCGTAAATATTATATTTTTTCCAGTAAAGATATGCATGAATGCTCCCCTTCCGTTTTCTCTTGTTGTTCTTACTCCTGTTTTTGTCGTATTCCCATCGTCATCATCATTTTTTCATACTTTAAAGTATACTTTGTAAACTTTGTAATATCCAAAGCCAAGAAAAAGATTGTTTCTACAGAAATCCAGAAAAGATAGCAAGCAGGCATGCATGCAAGTACACATGCAATTTTTGCTTTGTTCCTACATTTTCCCTTGTTCTTTTTCCATTCCTTTATATTTGGGCGAAAGACTTTCACTTTCTTCGAAAAAGATAGTCTGTCGTTTAAGAATTTCTAGTCTACCGTACAGAGAAAAAGAGAAAGCAAGCATAAAAAATTGTTGGCAAGCTGGGAGAAGTGGATAATGGAGTGTGTCTTTTTTCTTGTATGGCGTGGCATGGTGTCTATCTCTCAAACTATCTAATACACAAAGCTTATAATATAAACACAATCTGTCCTCTAATAACAAAACTTACAAGACAACAATGCCAACTTTGAAAATGGTTAGCTAGGTATAAAGCAAAATACCGACAGAAATTTCCCAGAAAAAAAATTCTTTCTCACTTTCTATTTTTGGGGTTTGCTTTGTTACAAAAAAACTAAAATAGCTGGACAATACTACATAACTGACATGTTGATAGCTTAAATATTGTATATTCTCTGAAAAGGCTCTAGACCGAGTGAATTGATATTGTCATCCTTTTAGTATTATTTTTTGCCTTTTTTGAAAAAAGAAAAAAGTGAAAGTTGTGACAAAAGTAAAAGTCTTATGGCGTTGTTTTAGCTCGTGGGTATTGTTTGTTGTGGGATTTCTTTGTCAAAAAAACAAAAAGCAAAAAAAAAGTTAGAAACGTGTAAACGGCACTTTATTTACACCATTAAATAGTTTAAACAAGTTTAGTGAGTAAGTAGCACGTTCTATTTTTTGTGGCATAATTGTGGAATTTCTGGGAAAATATTCGCTTAAGTTTTTTTTGCATGCTTTATTTATGATGTAACAAACAACTTATGTATAAAATTTTATTCCTTTTTTGCAGCATCTCAACTTCAACCCAAATTACATAATACAGGGAACCACTCTCATCGCCTCGCCCATTCTTATGGATCCAAATCCGATTAGAACTGCTATCAACGTTTGCGATTATTTGATTAAGAAGCAGGTAGGTAGCTTCACTTATTCACTCTACTCAATCACAAGAATATTTTTTTTATTTTTACAGAAAGAAAAATGACGTCAGAGAAAAAGTTCAAAGAAGAAATATTTTCTCATGGATTCTCCAAAGGAATTCTTTTTCTAGATTTTCTGGTCTCTAAACCCATTTTTCATTTTTTTCACTCCGTTTTTTCAAATCACATACGTAATCAGCAGAAGCGGAACGACAAGAAAGAAAATAAGATTATCAAGCAAAAAAGGAAATGAAGGATGCGCAAGACAGCCCTTACAATTTTTTATTCTTCAAAGGAACTGTCATTCATTCACACACAACTAATTTATATACTTTCTGAGACGATGAAAATGATGTGAAATTGAATGCATTTTTTTGCACGACTACAACAGCTTTTGCTGATCTATATCCAAAAACATGGAATACGAATTTGTGAAGAATGAAAGTAAAATGCAAAGGGTGGTAGATCGAAGCGAAAAATAATAACAAGCATGAAAAGATTTATTTTTAGTTTACAATGGCGTTTTTCTGATAGCGTTTTTTTTTGGATGGATGAGTGAACAAGATGATGTTGATGATGAGACAGTTAAGTAAATGAAATGAATATGTGAAACAGAGAAAGATTACTAGATGGCTTTCTATAAATTGTTATTCCAAAAATAATGATGATGGTTTTTATGCAATTTATTTGGTTGATAATTTGACAAAAGAAATATTATAATGATGGGATAAAATATAGTAAAAAGCGTAACTCAATAATATGCGTATAATTTTCGTTTGATTATTTTAAGCATTGAGAAATATATGGAAGTTCAATGACAAATTATACAGCTTTTGTGATTTGCTCTTTGTTCTTCTTGATATTAATTTCCTGTAATTTTTCACCGGAAATTCTCTTTTCTTGTAATTTTCTTTGTAGATCTACGCAGTAATTGTCTCACATTCTGCACTAGGAGAGCTGTCATCTGCGGCAGTGTCGTACACGTCCGGTTTTTATCACATTCCAGTGATTGGAATTTCCTCCAGAGATTCGGCGTTCTCCGATAAGGTAAATAAATATGTTTTATGCTATTTAAGACAACGGTATTAGCACTAAAATTCTTGAATAGATAATGGGAAATTTTCATGTACTTAATTTTTACAACGGACATAAAGTCTGTAATTATCCCGTTCACTAAAAAAAATTAAGAAAGATTTTGCTTGGAAATTTGATTTTAAGATGTACACATTATTAGCATTAAACAGAGAAAATGGATAGATGGGTGGAAGAATGATAATAAATTTCCGCTCTAGATGTTACGTGTACTGTACTCACCGTCATCACTAGCAAATCACTAGACCAAAAGTTATTTCCTTCTTTGTTTCTTCTTCTTCGTGTCAACATTAACAGCATGCCATCAACATCAAAATACCTATTCAAAGCTAAATAGCCGTGTATAAAACGCTTGTTTTTATTACTGTTATGATGTGCTGGTGAATATAACAACAGGTTTTTGTTAAGGGAAAATGTCTGCAGACTTGTCTATCTTAAGGGCAATGCTTTTGATAGGAATGTTTTTCATGTTGTGTAGGGAAATCTGCGATTTTGCTACAACCAGCTTACTGTCATTTTACTGGAGTTTAATGGCTGTTAGTAAAATGACACACACAAACAAGTCATTAAACTTGTGTTTTACTTAATACGCTACGTGATGTAATCTAATAGCTTTTGTTGCTTTTTGCATAAAATCTCCACACACATATAAAAGTAATAATCTCCATTATTTTCTTGATGCGAGGATAATATGGCACTTTACATTTTACGTAAATGTTATCAAATTATCCCTTCGCTTGAGCAAATAATGGTCTTTACTTACAATCCTCTTTTCTTCAATCTATTTTATGTAAAACTAATACTTTATATTTCCATTTAATATAAGAGATACGACGATGTTCTCATTTTTCAAAGTGTAACGTTTACTTGAAACCAAATCTGGTGCTGATGTTACGCATTTGTTATCTAGTTTTAGTAGTTTACCGTAATATGAATATATATTCCGCAAAAAATAAATTTTAACCCTTTTCATGTAAAGCAATTGACTTGATTGCTTATTTGTCCTAAAGAAAGGCTTTCTCCTTGGCTTATTTTTAAAAGAAAAAATTGAATTCTTAAGGATCGAATCGCTTGATTTTGATTATATGTCATGCCATAATCATCTTCAACGTAACTGGAAAACCAAATCCTTTTTGTCTACATAGTGTACTAAGAAGAAAAAGAGTACTGTACTTTTTTTTTGCTTTCTGAAATATTTTTGCAAATTACCTAAGGCTAATTTTGTATCTCTTCTTTTCGTACTCGTTCTAAGTACATAATTGTTAAGGAAGTGCTTACGGGGCTCAATCATGATAAGGACACAGAAAGAGGTATATGTTTTGCTTGCTATAAAAATACACATATATTTTTCTTTGGTTCTTTGTTTACTTTTTAAACAAAAGAAAAGAGAAAGCAGCTGCTGCGTATGTGGTTTCTAAAGCGGAATAATAAGTGGAAAATCATAACCAAGACCGCGAGGCATCAACTCACCACATCACAACTATTTGCTGCTGTATGAAATGTTATTGCATAAAAAAAGAAATGATGGTAAATGGTAATGTTCTCACAGATAAAAAAAATATGTGTGTGGCAGGAATGCGGTGATAGCAATGTACACATTTTGTGTCATTTCCTTTCTTTGGTTATATTACGTTTTACGCTTTCCAGTTTCTTCGCAGTGTTTCTTCTTCTTCTTCTAAGAAAGCTTATTTACGTAAGCAAGCGAGCGAAAAATATTTTGGTGGTGACTTGCAAAATAAGAGGCTACTTTTAAAAGTATGAAGGAAAAATCTCTTTCAAAAGAATGTGTGTGTGTGCATGAATTTGGGTTTAAGATGAAATTAATGGTTATGATAAAAATAAGCTGAAGAGGTGAATATGGCGGATGGAAAGAAAGATTAGATAAGAAAAGGAGATTTAAAGTTAGAGAAAGAGGATGAAGATATGATGATGATGATCATATTTAAAAAAAATCTTTGAAGTAAAAAAAATTGTGTTGATTGAGTAGTAGTGGAGTAGAGTGGTAAGATGGATTGTATTTATAGCCAAGAGGAAAAGACCGGATGAAAAAGGATATGAGGTTATTTTTGTAAAGTGGAAGGTATGATATTATCTCATTTAAAAAAATTTCGTGATGTTATTCTTTGTTTGGCATGTGTGCTGAGAGGATAAAAATGGAGATGGAGAAAGAGAGGATGAGAGGGAGAGAGAAAGTAGTATACTAGCAAGCAAACAAACAAGAAAAAGGGGATAGGGGTAATGGATGGATGGGTACACATATTATGCATATATTATTAGTAAGGGCACTTGAGACTGGGGAAAGTGAGGAGCTCAGCTGGTTTTCATTTACTTCATCTTCGTTGTCGTCTTCTTTTCGTCTTCTTCTTTACTTTGTATAGTTTACTTAAAAAGTAGCAGAGCCATTCTTAGTTTCAAGTGTGTTGTGGCGGATGTAAGGATTTTGGGAAGGGAAGGAAAAGGAAAGCAAAACAGAGAGAGAGAAAGTTTAGATGTGAAACAGATGAAGCGAATGAGAAGGAAGACGGAGAGGTAAGGAAATGAAATTAGAATCTTGCTGACAGGCACTTTTCACACCGCCGCTGTACATAACCACTGTAAAGGAAGTATACACTTAACTACCTTGTCTTTCATATGTATAATATAGCACAACGCTTAAGGGATGAATAAACAGAGAAAAAAAATAAAATGAGAATTATATGTAATAACATAGACAGATATATAATATATGTACACGGTAGTAAGAAATTGAAAGGAAAACAGACGACAAGCCAGACTAGACGATTTTCTTCACAGGAAAAAAAGGGAAATCATGCAAGGCTTGTCGTGTGGTAATAATAATCATGGGAACTTGCTGCTGGTGGCGGTGCTGTGAAGAGTGCGTGTGTGTATGCGAGGGCCAAATAAACGTGTGTAAATGAAGGACGGAAATTTTTATGCATGTATGTAGGAGTGTTCCAGGCTATATTTTTTAAGGGAATACTCTGTTTTTATCATCCATGACCACCATCAGTAGCAGCAGGAGTTTGAAGACGCTTTTAAAAGTTTGAAGAATATGAAAACAAGCTTGTTTAGAAGAAAGAGAGAGAGTGAGAGTGGGTCTTCACTAGAGAGAGAGAGAAAGGGAAAGAAGGGCAAAGGCAATAATAATAATGTTTGTATATATGTATATTTGCCTGTTTTTGAAAGGAACACTAAAGCAAAACACGAAAACACACCGCCCATATTATAGGAATAACCTTTTAGGATTCTGAGAAAGAATAAATAGTTCACATTTTCCCCAGTGAAGAGGCTGTGTTAGTAGTAGTGTAGTGAGTGTATGTGATATGGATTAAAGTACCCTGAACTTATAAGTACCTATTTATATCTATCTACCTAGTGGAGTGGATCGTGTGTCTGTGTCTACACTTGATTTTTATTTTATTTTTCAGCAACCGACACCGGCAAAAAAAACAGATGTTGTTAAAAGAGTGAGAGAGAACTGCATTTTTTGGAAAGCATTTTCCGATGGTGAAAGGAGCTAAGGTAAAAGGTGTGAGTGGCTGTTTGAAAGAGAAAAAAAATGTTCACACAAACCTATAGGCATCTAATGATGTAATATATCATGCCATAGAAAAAACACAAGGAGGAAAAAATGGTCAAGTCTTCTATCTGAACTAGAGAACTGAATGAGCAACTTAACTTTTTTTATATTGAAAATTTTTTGTCGGGGAAAAAATCAAGAGGGAGAAAAAAATGCCAGCAAAATTAATTGTGTGTACTACACGTTTATAAAAAAACAACTTCGCTTTAATGCATGCAGGTAAACATACGGATACACGGGTCGGGTGTAGAGTATGCATCATGAACGACTCGTGCTAATTAAAAGAAGCAGGCAAGCTTTTTCGTTTTTAATCCCCATTTAACTTATTGAAGGCTTACTGGTGTACCTGTATACACTCCTGTTGAGTTAATAGGATTTAGTTTGTAGTATTTCATTAGCCAGTTTTTTTCTATCTTGCTGTGTGTTGAAATGTGAAAGTGAACTTTCTCCGCACATTTAATCTGCTACTCAACAGGGCAACTCATGAAGAAAAATTTGTTTAGCTTGTGAAAGTTTGAGCATCCAATAAATTGTCAATGAGGTTTTACAGTGTACACACTCACACTCTACTAGAATATTATTAGGGTAAACCATAATCATAATTGGAATTGGAATAAAAAGTGTTTTTCTCTTCTGGTGAAAGAAGCCCTCGTTCAAGCTGCTTTACTGCTTTCCCTTTAATACTTTTTTTTTCGCCGGCGAGCATAGTTAATTTGACTTGCTCTTTGGAAAATTTTCCTGAAAAAGGAGAAAGAACTGTTTTTCTGTTACAAAACTTCCTGTTTGTGTTTAGTCGGCTTGTTGTTTGCAAAGAGGGGTAGGTGAAAGTGATTATGAGAAAAAGAGGAAAGGAGTTGAACGAGAAATAAATTGTGTGTATTTGTGTGTATAGCTGTGAGCAAAAGAGAAAGATCGTTTCCCGATTATTATTATACACGCCAAATTTATTGAGTGGGAGCGCCGAAAAGCAGAAGAGCACACTCACAACATAACACAGAGGAGAAGTGGGTCCTCTTTCCACACCCAAAAAACAGGAGAGCTTCACAGAGAGAACAAAACAGCAATCTTTCTCGTCATCATTATCATCATCCTCTTCATTTCCATCCAAAAGTTTATTCATGACTTGGCAAAGTAGCATAGTGGTAGCAGTTGTGTATCCCATCATCCATCACTAACATCTTCAAAAACATTCTCGTCTCTTGTGTTACACATACATAATATTAATAGATATACATAGTAATCATCTTCATCATCATCTGATGTGTCTGTCTATTTGATTTGATCTTCTTCTTGTATGCGTCGTCTCACTTGCACTCTTTTACTTTCAACCCAAACCAAACCACTCATCTCATTCACCATCAGCCAGCCATCAGTTCAGATACAGATGCAAAGATCCATTTTCCAAAAAGGAATTATGTTTATCTGACAAAGCTACTTGGGTGTCCGTGAAAGGCAGAGAGAGAGAGAGAGAGAGAGAGAATGAGTGTGAGTGAATCGGTGTGTGCTCTGGTATGTATCCCCAGGCGAATCAGGCGTGACGAATCCATCATTTTCAAATTACATCAATGATCCAATTCATAATTCATAGGGGCATGTACGCTACTCTCATGACGATGACGATAAACATGTGTACGTACAAGACATGATTTCTAAACTACTGCAGAGAAAATTTCTCTTGTTTATTTTTGGCAAATAGGTAGACAAACAAAACGAAAAATTGAGGCTTTCTCTCTTTGTCTCCAGATAACTTTCTTTTCTCATCTTATCTCTTGTCTGTGCTGTTTTGGTGATCTGGCCTAATGGAATCTCAATACCAAAAAAATCCACCACCAGAAGCAAAACAGCACGACTTTTTCCAAGTCAACTCAATTCTAGAGAATTGCTTCATGCATTGTTTATTTTAAAAGCTCTCGTTTTCTCTCTTCTCTCTTGATACCTGGTAGATTGGTTATTACAAAAGCAATGATACCATGGCATGGCATGACATGACAAGTCCAACAAAAAAATAAATAAAATAGATAAATAATGTAAAAGTCATCTGAAAAAAAATAAATGGCAATATATTGTGATTGTTTTTTTTCTGCGCACATGTATGCGTGTGTGTGTGTCTTTTTTTACCTGTATTATCAATCTTTGCCATGATGTTGCCACGTGAGAAGGTAGAAAAAAAGGGAAATAATCGGATGTGATGTGATCTTTTTATGTTTTGTGAGGCAGAAAGAGAACACGAACAGAGAGAAAATGCCTGACTGCTTTGTCTTTTCTCATTTTCGTATTTTTTCTGGATTGTCACGCTGCTGCCACATTTTATTTGATAGTCTGTCGGGATGATGGCTCCTAATTGTGTTTCATACTTTTATAGCATTTCCACTCACTCCATTTCTCGTTGCTCTAGTTTCTCTTGGAATGAAAACATTTTTTTTTCTGCCAAAAATCAGAACGCTATCAACTATATAATTTACTCGTGGTTTACCTGCTTTATGTTTTATGGCATGGCAATATAGGCAGCGCAGCGGTCATTATTAGAAAATCTGGTTTACAGGCGAGACCAATTCAAGTCAGTAGAGAGTAAAAATGAGTAGCGATTTTTATACAAACGTTCACCTGCTCTTGGAATACACGTAAAAATGATTGTCATGTCTCCATTTTTATTACGCAGTGGGAGACCTCCTGCCAAGTAAAATCAGGAAAAAAATAAATCATTAATCAGAGAATAAAAACGTATTTTTATGGTAGTTTTTTTTTCATCCAATGGGGAAATTGTTTTTGAAATGTGTTTTCAATCTATTTTGTTATTGCTCTTTGGAAATCTATTAAATGTATAATAACAATAGTAACAAAAATAAAGTTAGTGAGGAATGCGATTTGTGAATTATTTTGTGTTTTTTTGTTTGCAGAATATCCACGTGTCGTTCCTTCGCACTGTCCCTCCATACTCGCATCAAGCCGATGTCTGGGTGGAAATTCTCAAGCATTTCCATTACGAAAAAGTGATATTTCTCCATTCTTCCGATACAGATGGACGATCCGTCCTTGGTCGCTTCCAGACTAATGCGCAGAATCTGGAAGATGATATAGAAATCAAGGTATGTTGACAAAAAAAGATTACAAGTTTTTAAACATTTTCTTTGGTTTAAAAAATTAATGAAGTCTTAAAATTAAAAAAATTAAACCTCTTTTTATTTTTAATTCTTTCTTTTCCAAACAGATTGAGTTGGTAGTTGAACTGGAGCCTGGAGCAGATAATTACGCTAAAAAATTAGAAGAGCTCAAAAATGCGCAGGCGAGGGTTTATCTACTTTACGCAAGGTAAATAATACATAATTTATGATATAATTTATTATTGATAAAGGCTTAGTTTCCGCTGTGGCTTTTCGTTACCAATCCAACAATAAATAAAGGAAAGCTAACAATAACATTTTAAATAATAAGCTCATATATTCCTAGTAAGTACATAATTCCTTTGAATACGAAAATGGCATGTCAGCACACATAATCATAAGTACGTTATCCGATCCGAATAGACAACAAAGAAAGAAAAGTTGTCCAGAATCATAATACCGATAACAATAGCTTCACAGTTGAATGAGGATGACGAGACAAGACAAAAGAAAAATATAGTCAAGTCAGGTCTCGACCAACTTTATTTAATTTCTGGATGTCCAAAGTTGAAAGGAAAGTGTATCTATTTTTATTGGAAATCCTCGCTACGTATGGCATTACATCTCATCAATTGTCTTACTTGACATTTCTTTTTTTTTCTGTTGTTACCTTTACTGCTACACTGACCAACAACTGCGGCAAGTTTTGTGATCATGACATTACTTGGAAACAAAGGTGAACCAGGAAAGAGAAGAAAAAAATGAAATAAAAGAGATGAACGTCGTTGCAATGAAAAAAAAAAGTTTTGAGACCAGAAGAGATTTTTTTCTCAAGATTGAATGACAACGTTGTAAAAAAACTGAGTTGGAGATCTCTTTTTTATTTCTGAGAAAAAATGCGAAGGGTTCAGTGATCCGAGACGGTGATCAGCAACAGTAGATGATGGAAATGATTACAGGGAAAATGTAAAATAAATGTGATTAAAGGGATAAAAAGTTGTTGGGAGAAAGTCCAAGAAGGAGTTCATTAGCTCAATAGCTAATTGCTGATGGTATAATAAGGTAGGGATATAATTGAGTGTAATGTAATATGTATGTGTGGAGAGTTTAAGCTGATATTTAAGGTAGCACTGGTTACTTTCTGCTTCTCTTACTAATGATCATGGCTATTTTAACGTGACACAAACAAGAAGAAGTGTGGAGAAAATGAGATGAGAAGAGAGAAAGAGAGAGAAAGAGAAAAGTTTTTCCATTAAGATGAAAGGGTTAAGAAGTAGAAGTAGTAGGTTTGAAGAAGAAGATGATGATGATGACTGAAAGAGGGAAAAACAGATGAACTCAATTTTTTTTTTCATTCTTCACTTTTTGGAGTTTGTAGACAGGTGGTACTGCTTTATCTGTCTGACTTGAAGAATTTTAATATGTACAGGAGAAAAAAATATACAAAGGTAAAGCACAAACGGTCAAATTATGAAAATACGTAGAAGAGAATTATTTAGGACATTTTTTGTCAAGGGAAATTTTTTAAAATATTGAAAATTAGTAGAAAATGAAAAAAAAATACTAAATGAAAAAATATTAAAAATGAGAAAATATGAAGAAATGTCCCTGGATAATAATATTATTATGTTATCAAACCAGGTTTTGAAGTTCTGAGAGTGAGTATTTTGGAAAGGAGCTCACATGTCTCCTCCAAAAATAAAAACCTACAATGTTTGCTCTACTTTGGCACGTAACACTCGTACTCGTCGTAGCTTTTGTATTTAAAGTGGTAAGGCAAAGTTTAAATGGCATGAACGGTGGAGGCGGTGGTATCTCCACATAAATTAATTTCAGAGAGAGTGGAAATTGCCAAAGGTACGATAAAAATGACAGTAGGACATATACACATGCACATCATGAGAAAGTGTACTAGCCTCAAGGAGAAGAGAGAGAGAGAGAAATGCAAGAGAGCAGTGCAAACAGCACAAAGTATGTACCCTTTTTTTACAACTGGCTATCTTTTCATAGTGACCTAGTTACATCATAAATGTAGTCACTGGGGAATTTAAACTCCTTCCATCTCCTCAACAGATGAAAAAATATGTATATGATGGCCTGATTACTGTTTTTTTTCGTAGTCAAGTCAACGCGGGGAATGAATATAATGTCGTTTCATTAATAATAATACTATTAAACTCATAAACTGGTGGTGGTGGTAGTGGTGTAGAGAAGTACCTAGCTTTTATATTTAAAAAAAAAATCCAAATATTAATTACAATAAAATATAATATAAAATGGTTTTAAAAAAACACCAGGGTTTTCCATTAAGACCGGTCAGACAGACAATAGCATCCAACCAAATTAATAATGTGAAATTTAGCTTATCACAGAAAATAAAAGATACGATGCGATGGAATGTTAGAATTTAGGACCGTGTGGAGAGTACTTATACGACTTTGTGTGGTAGTTAACGTGATAATAATAGCTAAAAATGGATATACAGTCAATAGTCATGTCAAATTATCATTACTTTAGAGAGAAAAAAAAACTCCCTGGTGAAAATCTTACATTTTTTTATCTTCCAAATAGTTTCTGCAAAGCTATATATGATGATATTCATGCATTACTTTGCATTCCACGTGTAGATTGTTGAAATTTCAGTTTATGGTTTTGGTGGTCTAGTGAACAAAACCATTTTACAAAACTGCAAATCACATAATCATTACTGTTCACTGTAATTATTATTGCTTTTAGGTTGTAATTGCATTAGAAAAAGCTGAGTTTGTAAAGAGAGATATGTTGGTTTGGTATGGTAATGTAACCAGTTTGTAATTTTCTTTCATCTCTTTCACTGAATGTTTTAAAATTGTGTAGTATGAACGACGCGAAAGCAATCTTTCGAGCGGCCGCTTCACATAATCTTACGGACGCTGGTCATGTGTGGATTGTGACTGAACAACTTCTCCGAAGCCGGGATATTCCCCAAGGAGCACTCGGCATTAAACTTCTCAAGGCGGACAATGAAACAGCCCATATCAAAGACTGTCTGTAAGTCAAGTCAACATAGTTAGCTTAATAGAGTAAAAGATAACCATTTTTGTACAAGTCATTGAGCAAAAAAAGATTGACGCAAGAAAGCGGGAAGATAAGATTTGAATTTTTTTTTTAAATATGAACACGGAAGACGAATTCAAACTGTACGTTGTACGTGTTTGATTTAGTTATTTTAAAATTTGGCGGGCCCCTAAAATTCAAACTATTGGTGTTGGGGAAATAAATATGTTGAAAATTTAGTTTGTTTACCTGATTTTGATTTTTTTGCAGCCGCGTATTTGCCGCCGCCCTGAAAGAAATGGGCATAGAGGGTAAAATCATGGAAGCGCCTAATGACTGTAATACGACGGCTACTACGTGGGAAACGGGAAAGAAACTGTTTGAGTAAGATTGTTTTTTTTTTTTTTTCTTTAAATAAACTTGATTAGTTAGTTAACAGTATAGCTAATATTGTTCCTAAAAACAATCTTATACCCTGATTTTTTTTATACAAGAGTATCAACTCATTTAGCTTTTAACTTAATTATCATTATTATTGTAATGTTATTTTATTCAAAAGGTACATCAAAAAGCAGGAGCTGATAGACGGGGAAACGGGCAAAGTAGTTTTTGACGAAAGCGGCGATCGTATAAACGCCGAGTACCATGTAATCAACATTCATCCCGGTCGTGTAGAATACGTTGTAGGACAATATCTTTACTCAAAGGTAAAAAAAAAATTATCTAATTTCCTTGTTATTTTCTTACATTTACTTTTCATTACAAGCCTACTTACATTTTTAACTTTAAATTGGATTTACTTTTTCATAGAAAAGCAATAGATTTAAACGTATTTAAAGTTATTTTAAGATATTTTTTATTAAGCTTATCAATCATAATGACGATGATGATAATGATGATGAGTATAATATGTCATTAGATTTGAAAATTACTCCCTCCAAAGAAACGTACTCTTTGTCCTTCCGTCCTCGTACCTCTTATGTTTAGTGACTGTAGAAAAATTTATTTTCCCTTCTGTGTGTGTCCTTGTCTTTCAAGAAACATTACAAGTCGTCGTTATGTCGTTTCAATTCCTTTCTTTTGAGTATTTTCTGTTGTTACTGTAATGTGATTACAAGGCAGCAGCAGGGCAAAAAAGGCTACTACTTTTATAACAAAATAGAATGAAGGAGAAAGTAGAAAAGAGAAAGTAGAAAAGAGAAA
>JAQIWN010000237.1:0-42088 GCA_034699025.1 Entomobrya cf. arborea Gr-Col-00668
TACTATCCTTAAAGTAGATCGACTAACTTGACTGGTGTCCACGCACAATGTCATACACACTTACATTATGGTAGTAAAAAGTAGGACATACATTTAAATGATATAAGGTACTGGACAAGTGTAAAGATATTTTTAAAGGTTAAAGGAAATGAAGTAAGGTTGTGCACCCCAACAGCAGTTTTATATATAGGTGTACTAGCTTTAAAAAATACTCTCAAAGCTTTAAGCACTCTTTTTACCCCTTTACTTTCACTTCGGATATTTTATCCTCTTGAAACCCTACTCGGAAGAAAGAAGAGGCACACATGCACAACAACAAAGCGTAAGCAGTACAGCGTGTACACAAAGCCTTGCAGAGAGCAAAGAAAAAAGGACTCAAATGTGATTTTGAATCCGAGATTTAAATAAACTATCAAGTCAAACGTAAAAATGGCTTTTCCACTTTTCGTACATTTGACATTGGAAAACATTAGCCATCATAACATGACGTTTTCTGATTTAACTCTAACTTACTTAATATAACTCGAGACATCAAATTCCAAGCAAAAGCATGTTTTATTTCAGCAAAAAATTGATGGGATAAGTACCTCAAGAAAATAGCGTGACTCAAGGATGCAAAGCCCCGCCAAATAAATATGTTCTGAAATGATCAAAAATGGCTTTGAAATATGAAAAAAGAGCCAGATAACCGTCAGAGGTACGTTACAAGAATACACATGCCATGCAAAAAAAAAATCTGCTCATCCGTAATACAAAGTATTGAGCTTGTACAAAAAATTGACATGCAGATGATGATGATCTTAAATAATTGACAGGTTCTAAGTATACTTTCCCCACAAAATGGTGAGGGAACTTATCTACAAAAAAGCCATAGAAGGAAAAAAAAGTTATTTTCCCCAAAGACAGCATGCATTTATCTTTTAAAAGCATTTTTCCTTTTGACACTCACGGGTTTTTCGCCGGATTTTGGGTGATTTTTGAGGATAAGTATACACATTCACAAGACAAAGGTCACAAGACAAACGATTTTTGACACAAAAGAAAGGGTGAAAAGGACAATAAAATATTACTTTGTCAGTCAGAGTGTGTGAGAGTTGCTGAAGGTTTTGTGTGTCAATTCAGCCAAAAAATTACCTGAGATTTATTTTTCAGAATCATTCCAAATATTTTTTTTCCGAAAAAATAAATCCACAAAATCTACACACACACACACAAAAATTGACAGCCAAGATGTTTACAGGTGGGTGATGTGCCTTCTCCTTTTTTGAAGTATTAGGTTTTTAGAAGAAGGCACTTTATTGTAAGGTGATGGCGGTGGTGGTTGCGGCTATTTTTATCAAAAAATAGCAGGCATCAGATCAGAGATTAGAGCATCAGCATCACAAAGAAGTAAATTATCATCACAGACAGTAGCAGGCCAGGCACTTAACCAATTTTTTAAAAGATATTTCGGCAAAAAATTACTTTTTTTTGTTGTCGCTGGTATTGTCGGCGTCAGTTGGTATTGTTGATGGAGAATTAGTTTTTGTCTTTGTCTTTAGGTATACGTACTGTTTGTAAAGTTAAGTGGGTTTTTTGATACTGATGGTGTTAGTGAAAGTACAAAAGGACAGCATATTAATATTATGACGTGTGTACTTTAATCCGAAAAAAGCTCCAAAATAATTGACAAGTATTAGTTGTCTTGCTATAATACAATACGTTTTTGTGTGAGTAATTGTGTGAATTAAGCAGCATGTTTGTTTAGTGTCATCTTAAACATGTTAATACTGAAAAAAATTAAAATAATGGAAAAAATAAAATGAAATAACATGACATATTAAAAGACACTTACAAGATTGGTTTTTAGAAGTTTTTTTCTAAGAAACGAGGGGATTATTTTTTGTGTTGATGGTAAGATGAAATGATTTGTGGATTTTTTGGGTTGCTGATAAAGTGCTTTTGTAGACGCGTAGTTAATATATTGTTTAGAGGGCTGAATTGTTTTTAGAAGATAACGTTGTTGTAAAATTGGTTACTTTGTTTTGTTAGCTGCTGAGATAAATGATGACATGATTATCTTTTATGGATTTTTGTATTTATGTCCATACTGGATCTTCCCCCTCCTCATCTTCGTTTTCATCGATCAAATCTTCGGCTTTGGCGTTAGTGAGAATCTCAATTGGAACAGGTGGAGGGGGATTTGAAGTGCTGCCGGTACCATTACCAGTAAGCTTGTCACCAGTAACTGTCAAGTGGTTTGGGGAAGAAGAGTGGCTATTGTTATTTTTATTATTACAGGTAATGACAGTAGTGGCAACGTGTTGATAACCCTCTGCTGATGTAGTGTTAGTAGCATTGTTAATTTTAGAGCTGGCATTATTTAGTTTAGTGCAGGTATCATTTGTGCTTGAAGAAAGTTGGTTGTGATTGTTCAGGTTGGTCTCTTTGATTATTCCCCCGTTGACAACAGTTGATACTGCTGCTGGTGGAGAGGTTACAGTAGTGATGATATTGGCAGCGTTGATGACCTGGTTTTGTTGGCTGGCGAGAAGTTGCTTGTTCTTGTGATGATTGTCAATTTGGTCCGTTGGGATGCTGATGAGGACAAGAGGATCACTGTCAAATGTTGATTTTATAGAGCCATTGGTCAACTGATATGCTGCAGTTGCTCTATGTTTGGCCGCTGCTGAAGCGACAGCGTTCTTATTATTTGGATCTTGAAGCTGTTTGTTATTTGGATTCTGTTGCTGGAGAAGTTCTTTGTTGGAGCCGTGAGCCGAGCTTCCATATATTTGTTGGCGGATATAGAGACTGTGGTGGTTACTGTTGTAGTAGGAATTGAAGGGGTACTGGGTATTAGTAGTAATGGGTGATGAGTTTCGAGTGAGACACAGGTTGAGTAGACAGGGACAAAGGAGGTTGAGACGTGAGAGGACAGAGAGGAAAGCGGTTCGAAATCTCACGTTCATCCAAGCATAAATTACGGGATTGTAGGTCGTATGAGCCATGGCAAGCGAGTGGCATGCAAAAAACACATAGTGAGGATACCATACAATTCGGTCGGGACCCACTAGCACCAACAGATTAAAGGGGAGCCAAGCCAATGTGTATCCAGCCACGACTGCCAGGCTCATTACCACTGTCTGAACATCATATAACATAATAGTAATAATAGAGAGAGAGATTTTCAATGAAAAATATATACGTGTGTATTATTTTATATGCATAAAAAGAAAGAGACAGACGAGTATAATCTTTTGTAGGGAATTAGGTATTAGGAAAATTGAATAGAGAGACAGAACAGAGAGACATCAACTCAATAGTAGACTTTCATGGATTATTTACACCACAAGAGAAACTTTTACACCAACAACATAACATATTATAGCGAACGAACGCAATCAGAGAGTGTAATTTGAAACACTGAAAAAGAATAACATCAAAGTAGTTTCATGGAACAAAACAGAGTTTTTAATTTAACAAGGAAAACCTGGATCAGTGGGCATAAATATATTGAATGCATAAAATATTGAGAGAGAGAGAGAGAGAAAGGAGATTTATACTTCCGGTGAAAACGTAATTAAAATGTCATTTAGTTGAGAATCAGAAGAAATATATAACTTTTAACAAGGAAAGCATGCAGCATTCGATAGAAAATATGTATGTTTGCAGTATATACATATGAAATGAAGTTCATTTTGATGTTTTAAAGAGATTTTTTTGGACCCAATAAAATAAAATAACAAGTGCAGAGATTTTATGTTAAAAAAATTTAACCAATGCGATCGACGGCAATTTAAATGGAAATTAGAAAAAGTTATTTTTTGGACTTACTTTGCGTTTGGTTTTTGCGAGCCTTTGATCCCTGCTATCCTCTGCTTCGCCAAGAGACTTTTTGCCCCAAACTGCCATTGCGATTCTGGAGTAGGTGAAAATGAGAACGGTCAGAGGGAAAAAGTACTGGAGGATCATAAGAGTGAGACCGTATGGCAGCTTGAATTTTTCAGCACCCAGGCTTTTCCATCCAGACTATAGTGGAAAATTAGGCAAGATTGGTAAAATATTCCAAGGAAGAGGAAGTAGGTTGGTGATAAATTGCGAAATTGTGGTCGATCCAAAAGTTGAGTTGGGTTGGTACATCCGGAGTATAGCAGAGGAATGGAGAAACGATGTCAGCATGAGAGGAATTTCAAAGAAAAAAGAATACAAAGTAATATAGATTAATATATTTTATCCCAAGTAATTGCGAAATGTACAACACATCACATGAAATAAAATGATCATATAATTTGTGGTCATAAGTGATTACGGATTTTAATTATGGAGAAAGCTTTCTTTTAAAAACGATTTCGTTTTTTGATTTTATTACATAAATGACAAAGGAATATAATGAAAAACCTGTAAATCATTTTGTCAAATCATAGTTTTTGCAATGTGAGGATTTATTAAGCAAGTACCTCCTTACAACCCGCAGCAGTGTGAAGAAAGCTCTTCCGGTAGGTTTAAATTTTTCTTTGTGACATAATTGAAAATGCTACTATACGTTGAATATTAGTTTATATTTAGAAGAATGGAGCGTTTAATGTGGTTAAAGCATTTAAATTATTTTCCCCACAAACAACATTCATTACTTTAACTGGTTAACAATGCGCAACACACTTATCTGTGGAATAAATTCGGGATCTCATGAGAGACATGAATTACATATTTTTAAGATTTTAACAAATCGGCTTAATGGTGTTGCATACAATTGTTCCATCATCAAAGAATAAATGATTATTTTGAAGATTACGTTTATCCTAAAAGTACAATTTGGCATTATAATATGAAAATACTCATTAAACCATTATATCCTTTTCATCATATATCATCTTATCCCTTTGTTTTAAGCAATTTATTAAAAATTTCTAATGACAAAACATGATGATGATATAAAATAGCGTGGGTGTAAAAAAAAACTGATAAATTACACTTCATTGATTTCTCAAATAACAAGAGACTTCGAAAATCATCCTTTCTTCCTTTCAATTTACCTCTATTATTATTTATCAGGGTTTTCACTTCTTTTGTGATCATGGTGGTGTAACACATAAGTGAAATTAAATCCTTACAGCCCAGTTAGTACGTAACGTTCAAACAAGACAAACAGGGAAAAATCTCTTTGAATCAGTTTTCTATTCCTAAGGACAGAAAAAAAGTTTCACTAATGCGATGCCGGAAATCGGAGATCCTCACTTTTTACTCACATAAACAGCCCAACATTAAAGCAAACAAAGAATAAAGAGAAAGTGAATACGTGAACGGGAAACCAGCAAAAAAAACTCACCAGTCGTTTTTTGGTAATACAAAATGTATCATTTTGTTGGCTAACTTGGTACTTTATACTTTCATAAGCTTTAAATAAGTGTATTACCTTTTTTCTGTGAAATTGGACTCATACAAAGCACACATACATGCCTTCCTCTCTGACAAAGAATTGCCACAATGCACGTACTCGCTTTTTTCTGAATGGTTTTTCGAAAAAAGGAAAGTTTGATGAAAACCAGAACAGAAGACCAACGTAACTAGAAGTACTGCATGACTACCTCTTCTCCAAGTTCAATTTCCTCTCTCATGTACGTACGCCGCCAGAGTACAATGTTAGGCAATAAAAATTGAACGGATGGTCAGAGGCTTTGCAACTTTTTATGTTCATTTTGAGAATAGAATGTTAATATAAACACCTATCGAGCTATGTTGCGTTGTGTGTAAGGCCGCCAGGGAAAGTAAAAAAAATGAACATACAATTATGCCTCTGTGGATTGTGGGTGCAGTTTTTAATTCTCTTTCCCTTGCTTTTATAGACTAGACAAGACCGCCATCCCCTTCTTTTCACCTGACTAATTAAATCGAGAAGCTTTCTCCCCGAGTGCCCTGGCCACGTCATTTTACTTTCCCCTGAGAGTTGGCTGTTAATAGGATGCTCTAGTCAAAAAAATGAGTTTGCTAACTATATTAACTCATATTACAATTTACGTGTTTGCTCATGTAGATGTTGCGGCTATGGTGGCGGTTGGCGGTGCTCGCTCCTATTATATTGCTGCATTGGGTAAATACCACAATTTAGTGGATCTTTGCGTAACATATAAAAAAGTGAGATTTAATGGTAGTGAGTGATGATGAGGATGAATAAGAACAAGTGCATCAATTTACCAAAGTACGTTATGTGGTATTTTGTCTGGTGTTAGATGAAATTAAACGAATTGTACGCGCAGTAGTAGAACTAACATAACACCATAAAGATATATTTTTTTTAGTAAAAAGAGAGCCACTACTGTACAAATTGCGTCAAGTTTAGGTCTCCAATTGCAGGCACTAGAAAAAATGTTAACATGAAAAGGTCTCTTGGGTGTACTAGTAGTGCGCAATTTGTCCTCTTTCACTGGAGAGATATGTAATGTCATTTTGGTGGTGGTGGAGGAGGTGGTTGTGTGATGTGGGGGTTTGAATGAAATGAGTACAAAAAAGAAACACGAGACAATAACAATGACAAGTATTTTTGGATGTAGTGGCTAAAAGAATGTCTTTCATTCGAAGTGATGGGATATCATGTAGCTTTGAGATTGAGAGTGCCCACACTCAAGGGTGTACAAGAGCTCAAAGTAATTTGGAAAGGCACTAGTTTCTTTTTGGTTGGCATTTTCAATAGGGAATTGAATTTATTGGAGTGAGTGAGTGGGAATGGGAATCGATACAAAAAAAGTTGTTAGCTAATTTGCATTTATGGGTTTAAAAACACAAAGAATTCCATTTAAATAAATGGTATTCCTAATATAATGGTATTACCGACCACCGACATTCTATTAGGTGTGATATAGCAAATAGAGATGAAATAATATCAAGTTGCTAGAATATTTCATTAATTTCAACTCTGGGTTTTGCCATGCCTATCGAGTTTCACTTTGGCAGTGATGAGAAAACCTTCAAGTGGATCAATTTTAATGGTTTTCTCTAGTAGACCGTCGTGGCAGTGGTTGTGGCGGCCGTGACTTAAATTAGGCACAGGACCAGCCCTAAATACAGCAAAATGAATATGTCTACAACAATAAAATGAAGCAATACATGCAATGTATGTAACGCCCAACGGTTTTATAACCATTTGGCAAAATTCAATATTGCTCGAAACATCTAAAAGCTTCTCATGTACTTGTACTAATAAGCCAAGCCACATCAGAGAGAGCACAATGGTCAGATGCTGAAGTGTGAAAATGGTTAAAAGAATTAGTGAATGATTATATTATAACGACACGACATAGGCAACCATCATTGCACAAATTCCCCATTGCAAACAAATTAGGGTTAATGGCAGCTTCCGTCGGAGGAATGGGTAAAAGTAAATTGAGTTATTGTGTGAGTTTTTTTCGATCTCTCATGCAAAAATGCAACCTAAATATTTAATCCACATGTTGAAAAGGTTTTGAATTTCTGTACCTTGTTGCAAATAGAAAGGAAAATTGGCTTCAATGTAATGTGGCAATAAGGATTGAGCAATGAGTAAGTACACAGAAAAAAAGAACAAGAGAAAAGAAACCTTAGCCTTTTGTAAGTCGCAAATATCTAGTTAAGTGGAAATGGAAAACGTGCTAAATATAATTTTGTTTATTTACATAATGTATTTCTTTGTACCTCACACTCTTACTGTACATGTCTCATCACTCGTTAGACCCAAAAAAACGTTAGGTACAATGTAATTACATGTGCGGTGCGAGTCATTAAATAAGGTGCACCACTATCAGTAATACTGACTGGAGGAGTGAGTACTACAAAATCTCTCCGTTGGAAGTGCGAAACTGATGGATGATCTAAATGACCTACACAACTCTGGAGTAAGGGAGAAAACTTATTAGTAAGGTAGTTTGGAAAAAAAGCTTTTATAATAAGAAGCAAGTCTGCTATCGATTTACCATTAATGTAACACGTAAATATTGAGGTAACCTAATGCTCATCAGATTAATGCAATGAATTTTTGCGTTGGCTGTTGGCTTTCGAAGAAATTACGGGGGTAAAGTGCGGTAGTTTAGCAGAGTCTGTTCTGAAAACCTTGAAATTCTATTTCTCTAACATTATTCTCAATTTTTTTATCCAATTTTCCATTTCCTACTTACTATAAGCTCTCTTAACCTTGAGAAGTCTTGGGGATATCTGATACGTAATTCAAAAATCTATTTGTGAATGGCGAATGGATACAAAAATAACTGCCAATACTGTTTTTCCGCTTAATTTTTAACGAACTAGAGAATTGTGTTCCTCGTGTTACTGCAACTGTCACTTGAGTTATGATACAATCATAAATCGTAATGCTAGATCGTGATGTGGCCCACATAAAGCTTGTGATAAATTTAAAGAGAAAGCTCCCAATTTATTATTCCTTCGCAGTTTTAGTAAGTAGAAGATCAGAATAGCAAGGTAATCTAATTCAATGACTCTATTAAAATTATATCTCCTCTAGATTGGGGCGATATTTTACGTACAATTTGTCAAGGAACTTTAATGAACTATTTATACTAGACCGAAAGGCGCCTGACGTGCTTTCATAAATTATACAAAAGTATACATGCATTCCAATTTTATCTACAATCTCCTACGTTTAATGTTTTAAGAAGTAGGAAATAAGTGGGAATACATTTCTTATGGAAATTAATCTAGAGGAAGGGAATGTGTATTGAATATTGAATAAAATCAGGTTAAATTACGGTAACTGGACGTGAGTAGTAGGTGGGAGCAAAAATATTATACAAAATTTACAGAATCCAGATATCCTTCAGTATTGAGCCAAGTGAAACCTTCGTTTATTGTTCATGACATGTTTTTTTACAACTAAAAAAAAATGAATTCGCCCACAAGCATAAAGTACAGCAGTGGCAAGTTCCTTGAATTATTCAATTTTTTGGATTGTTTTTCCGTACCAGAAATCCAAACTCATGAATACTGATGTTATCTTTAGTTCTTTAGAGAAAAGAAACGCATTTGGTTTCTTTATACCCCATTGCAATCCTAAAATGACATATTTATATGATCACTACTACTGTGTACTGTGTCTCCAAAACTTTATAACGGTAACCGCAAAAATTCCTCTGGATTTACTTCAAGAACATAAACATGATTTGAATTTTTCATGAGACGATCTGAAATAAAATATATATTTTTTGGCAATGGAAATAATGAAAACCTACACGAAAGATGAAAAAAAAAATTACGTGGTTTCATTTTTAGCGGAGAAAGGTTTTCCAGTTATTGTTTTGATGAAAACCTTGTAATCACCGTTTGGCATCTGTCGCTGCTTCATATTTTCCCGAGAATCCTCGTATTTCAAAGGACAGGGGAAAAAATTCAAGGAGATTTCTAAATACATATATCCCAAATATAGCATTCATTTCTTTCATCCTGTTTGTCTTTGAATTGTTTATAAAATGGATTTTCAAGAGTCTTGATTCCGTGTGTGTTTAAGTGGAAGAGAGATCGGATCAAGGTGAAATGAAACCCTGCTGATCTCTCATATAAGTTGCATGTCGTGTCGTATTACGACTTACTTGGCTTTATCTTCAAATGTCCACACTTTCCTGTCATTTTGATTTTAATCAGTATTAATGTACACCCTGAAGTAGGGTCAAAAGTGACCCTGTAAATTGTCAATTATTAATCCCAGTTATTCAACATACTTCATACTTCAATCAGACCAACAACTGGTCATGATTGACTTTGAGTGTGGAGTGTGTTAAGCAAATAACTTGAATTTTTTTGGAAAGACCTTCTGAAAAACCAGACTAAAAAGTTAAACGCAAAAACTCACTTCTACTAGACTATCTATTAATACACAGGTATTCAAACAAAATAAAACTATAAATTGCCCAAATTTTCCTTTCTAAAGTGTCACAAAAGTCAAAGGGGCAGTATGAAAACGTGCATTTTTTTTGTCTTTCCAACTACGAAAAAAAAACATATTTTATGAGGAAACGGAAGATTTTCAACAATTCTTGTGGATGATTCTGTCCTATTCCAACACAACCCAAAGCATCATTTTTACAACCCAAAAAAATGAATACTGCCCCGCATCACGCACGTAACAACTATAAAAGCAAGTGAACCGGATCCGTTACCTTCGTTTAATGTATCTATACTACTCTTTATAGCTCTATTCCATTTGATGTCCTATATTTTCACTTTCCAATTTATATTCCTTCTGCACTTCAAGTATAACTTGAAAGGGAAATTGCACTTTCCATTTGATTTTCAAGTAGAATCTTAACTTTGTCGAGTATTTTACCGGTATTCGTTTTTTCCTAAAGGGCTTAACTTTCTCCTGTTCCATTTTTTCCAAGATCGTCGAACCAAAAGTTAAACTCCAATCCTCCCTGCTGATTTTATCCGGATGCTTGCTGATAGCCTTTACCTATGTATATACCTAACCACTGTGGGAAAAAGTTTAGGCGAGTTAATCTGTGTTAGTTTTTTGGGCTAACTTCTCTGGAGATTTACTTGGAAATGAAGGACACACGCACATCATAAAATGTTTACAAACGGACATTGTTTCTTAAGGTCAGCAGATGTGTACATTGGTCTAACTTGAAGTTTCATCAAGGTCAGCTTTGTCTTGTTAGTATTAAAAATTACATTAGTTGGATTGGAATTACAAAATCTTCCTAATGCTTCATGGCCATGAAACTGTATAAAATCATGTATCACCAGAGATTAGATACAGTAAAAAAACTTTCTAGAAAACAAATACAAACCTATTTTGATTTTATAACTTTAATAAATTCTAATGATTTCTTCGTCTGAAGTTTGGCTGTACCGACTACTAAATGCAGACCAATAAACACAAAAACATGGATTTAATTAATTGCAATTCGATTGACGTCATTTTGATTTTCCGTTGTTTATTTTTTTGCACAATGTAATCTCAAAGACCAAAGTGAAAAATAAGTTGAACTGAAACTGTCTCATGTGAAGATATCGAATTCATGGAATCTAGGTTTGAAATATAATCTATTTTGCAAAAAGAAACGACAGAATTTAAGTTACAATTGAATCCTACACAAAAGAATGTTATTCGGGTTAAATCAACAACTTATCGACTTACTGCTGCGCAGTACAAATGACAAATACCCTTTGTCAGAATATAATCTGTTAAAATTCTTTTAAAAAAGTTCTGAAAAACATGTTTTTGTTAATCAAACTCACTATAAAAATTAGATGTGATGGTAAACATTCTTGATGATCGATTTCTAAGAATAATTCTCTTTCACTTTCAATTTCTCTCAATAACCAACATAACAAGAGAACACAGCAAGCACTTATGTCAAATTTAGATCTTTTCAAGAGAACCTTTTCAAAATGATGAATGAATGGCAAAACTTGAATAAGCAGAATCATTAAATGTTAATGTTCGTTAGTATTTCTGAACAATAACAGTATAGCAAAATGAATGTACAACAACCAAATTGACAAGCTTTGTTCTGCAATTTCACTCTAACTTTTTTAAACACGCCTACTAAGGCGTGTACGGAGATCTCATCTAGAATCCAGATCCTTCAAGGGAACCCTTTTTACTTTTCTCGACCTACGCACTCTAGATTATTCCACTCTTTAAACCAGCTTCTAGAAAATCAGTTGGATAATATTAATATTTTTCTTCATTGTAGCTTTTAAATTGACTATTTTCCAGACTCGTCAAGTTAGTGTAACTTACCAACTTTTGATTGCTTTCCCTGATCTGCTGATGATTATAAAACGCAAAATGACTTGACTTTCTTTAAAATTGTATCAAATCGTTCCATATGCTTTTCTTTACTTTGCCATGACATGCCACTACAAGAAGGAAATTGTCTCAACAGTTTTCTTGCTAACTTTTTAATGACATTTTCTCAAAACTCATCTTCCTAATGTGAAGAAAGCAGCACAACAAAATACTGAAACATAACTTAAACCCTGCACACCATTCATACTTTCCTACATCTCATCTCCTAAAATCCAAGTCCCTCTTTTATTCTTGTGAAGACAGCGTGGCAAACAAGCAACACTCTGTACAGTGATTTATTCCTAAAAGTTTGTCATGCTATTTAGGAAATCTCTTCTCTATTCGGCATTTAATTAGAAAACTACCAACTCTGTTGGTTGGTATTTGTATGAGTTAACGTCAATACCACCCATGCATTAAGCATATGTGTCTTCATATGCCTTTTTTAAATGCACACTTACTAATATGAGTCCCTATTTATATCTCTACTCGTTGAATTTATAGCAAACATCAGATGAATATTGAATGATTAGAAAAGAATGCAAGGAATGTTGGTCAAAAGAAAAGAACTAAGAAGCCGCCTTTTAGGAAAATGAAAAGAGTGAATGAAGTAGAGGAAAAGGCGAGAAAGCCATCAAAGCATGTCACTTGATGAGAAAAAAGAAAGATGATAATTGAGCTCCCTATATAATGCCCTATATACTCTGTCCACTGAAGTGCTCTTTAGAAAGTAATGTATACACTTGCAAATCACCTACATTGGCAGATGGAAAGAGTGAAAGAGTACTACGTGTTTGTAGAATGTCCATCCATGCGAATTTCAACAAAATTGCAGAAAAGTATACAGGAGAAAAGAAAAGGGTGAAAGAGCATTATTCTGTATGGCCTTGTACTTTAATAGACAATGAATATAATGAAAGCCATCTTATTACAGAAAGACGAAAAACAGAAAGTCAACAATGAGTGAATGTGTTCAGTTCACTACCATTTCTCACAGCACACAGCATGTTTCCTTTTTTACATTTGATGAAAAGTGACTACTTAAAGAGCAGGAAAGTGAGTGTAGTGCGGTGGTGAAAGTATCAATAGTACCACTACTACTACGTTATGTATACACACATTATCTTAAGTGTACATACAGCCAAAAAATAATATGCATAGGCACATCCCAGAAGAAGCATCTTTCTTGCTATTTTCATTCCACGAAAAACAAGTTCATTTATTTGCACAATGCCAAACCGCTTCTGTTCTGACTACACCACAGAGACGAATAACCGACTGACAGAAGAGAAACAGATTCCAAACAGAAGAGGAAGGAAGGAAGTTTTGAACAGCATCATTTGTATAAAGTATATACCTAGAGAAATAGCCTATTCTCAGAGAAGACAACAAAACAACGACAGTGAAAAGTAAGTTGTTATATTACGTCGAGTTCAAGTTAACTAACTATATGTATTACATTTACATTGTGTGGTATGCTAGAATGGTAGTATCATCATTATCGTTTTTGACGTGATATTGAAAATGGTTGTTTTTCTGCTGTTCCACAGTTCAGTTCAGCAGTTGGAAAGCACACGTCATTCATTTCGCTACTCACTCCAGAAGAGATAAATGCTATCAAGTCAAGTCACAAGTCAACATGAATGAGTCAGAAAACTTGAGAAAAAGAGCTATCAACGGCAGCAGCAGTGCCTATCTTGTCAAATAAAGAACAAGCTTGAGCCTTTTTTCAAAATTTTAGTCATCACCCTCGGCATCATTCTATACACTTGTTTTTCATTTTTAAAATTAACTCAAGTGCTACATCACATCATGATGCATTTATGCTATGGACTAATTCCAAGAAAAATAGAAAAATGAAAAGCAAAAAAAAAACATGGTTGAGTAACTGAATTTTTTTTCTAGGTAATTATTATCGTTCAGCAAAAATAAAATTAGTAAGTATGCATGAAAATGTTTTGAAATGAGATTCATCCATGTTTCATTTTCATACTTTCAAGAAAAGTAGTAGTTAGCTAATTGACATAGGTAAACATATTTCCTAACAAGCTGAACGTCAAGAGTTGGAGCTGAGCCTAGAGGAATGATGTTCATGGAAAATTGTAAATAGTGTCATTTTACATGAATCATCATCATGATACATTTTTTATATGCAAGATAGTCAGCAGAGCCATAAAAGTGAATCTGAGCCAATGAATCTTTGTAGTTTTGCTTTTGTGAGAGAGGTTGGCTGCCTCTTCTGCTTTTTGATTTCCTCTTTTTATGTGAGACATGTCAAGTGGGTGCTGATGACGGTGAGATGAGAGTGAGAGTGACAAAACAGGAGTATACGGTTGCATTTAAGTATCACATGAAAACCCTGAAGCACAAAAGCCTTATTAGAAGTGCGCCGTGCTGATGTGACTGATGACTTTTGTATTTTTTGAATAGTGAATAACAAGAAGGAATTCATACATCAAACAGTATCAAATGTCAAAACTGAAACGATGCATGTAAACGATATTCTGGGAGAAAAAATATAAAGAGTGTATAGTAAATTCATTGTCATTTATATTCGGTTTTTTGGAGTGTTGATTCATTTCTCCATGTCAAGAGTCTTGTTTTGAGTTGACATTTTTTTATCGAGAGAATATTATGAGGGGAAAAAATGTCAAGTCAATCAAAATTATTTTTTCTAGTCCTGAGAATTTCAATTAAAGTTCAAAAATCTCTGCTGCTGCGGTCGGTCGTTTACAAAACGTTGCCGCGAGGATGAAAGTGCTACTGCGGAGAAATTGCTTGAAATTAAGTTTATTTACTAACTTAGTATATGACAGGATATTAAAGGTTCTTGGTACGAGAAAAAAACTGTGTAAATGACAATTCAACTTTCATTTTCTTCCGAGATAATGAAATTTTGGGATGATATTGGAAGCGAGAGGGAAAATGACTTGAAGCAAAAACAGAAAATAAAATAAATAGCTTTTTGATATCATCTCATCTCTTTGCACTTACCTCTTCGCAGTAAAAGAGACCCGTGGCGTTATCCGGATAATATTCTGTAAAGATGGCAATTGGCGCAGCAGTAATAATGGCAATCAACCACACCACCGCAATAACCCAACAAGCCTGAGATCTTCGAAACCGAGGTCGTAGAGGATACAGTATAGCCATGTAACGATCCACTGCCAAAGCTACCAAAGTGTAGGACGAGACAAATACACTGATGGCTTGTGCTGGAGACAGGAGATAGCAGAGGAATTGTCCGAAAGGCCAGTATTGCAGTAAAACTGGCACGTAAGAAAATGGAACGCAGAGTAAAGCCATCAGAAGATCCCCCACAGCCAGGTTAGCTATAAGGTAGTTTGTCACGGTGCGCATTCTTGGGGATGAAAAGACGACATAGCAGACAAGTGCATTGCCCAGTAACGCAGTGATAAATATGGAGTTGTAGAGGATTGCAATAGCCACTTTAAATCCTATAGAGTACATGTCCCCATAATAATCCGGGTAGAGGTCGTTGGTGCCGTTGAGAATGCAAACTTCATTACTCCCATTCCACCAACATTGCTGAGTTTCATTTGCCCATAAGAGCTCTGCTTCACCTGTGTAGTTGAGATCAAAGTCGGCACTGCCGTCTCCGGATGTGTCCATGAGATAACTGCTATAATGTTGCTGGTCGTCTTCCGGGGACTGATGGTAAGAGGAATGTTGGGATGATAACATATCTTCACCGCCGCCGCCACCACCACCAATTCCTCTGCCAAGAGGATGGTCAGGATCCATTTCTGCTGATGCAGAGTCAAAGTTGGAATATACCAATCCACCGCCTACACCATCCATATTTTCTTTTGTGTTACAGAATTACTTTTCTTTCTTCTTTTTTGTACTTGTTTCACTCTTCTGTTGTCATTTTATACTTGACTTTGCACAGCTCACACAATCTTTACTCTACTCTAGTCTACAAACGTCTTTGACTGACTTGATGAATCTTTTAGACAAGTCTGGATCACTTTTTTTATGGAGTGCAAGAAAGCTGAAACTTTTTATAATAGTCTGTTGCTCTTGCTTAATACTCCACGTGCTCTTATAAAAGTCGTATCACGTCAACTTTAACTTTTCTCGAGTGTGCATTAAATATTTCATAAATAGGAGTCGGATTCCTTGTAAACGTCTTTTTCTCAACTTTGTTTGTCCTCCTTATCTAACACGTGTTTGTATGTACTATTGTTATACCTTTTTCTCCGTATGTATGTATGGTATATGTACAAATAGCCTGGATTTATAAAAGGGAAACTTTTTTTTCATAGTCCGGGATGAAAAGTCGAGGCGACAAAAAAAGAAATAAGTTTTGAAATTGAAACCCTATCCTGTGCTATCCTATTTTCAAGCAAATAAATTGTGAAAAAGAAGAGTTTTTAGCGAATTGGATTTGAAAATACAAAAAGTTTTTTTTCCAGTTGTATTTTGTACAGTTGAGAAGAAAAGATCCCGGGGCTGCCTATTTGTTCCAATTCGGTTTTTTTCTCTTTGCTTCTCTTCTTAAGAAAATCTTCCTTCCAGAAAAGTAGACCTAGAAGAAAAAAAGGGAACAAAATAAATATGATATTGTAATCCATTTACATTTGAAGTTTTTGCATTTGTGCATTGTGCTCGTTTCTTCAGAGTCAGAAGTGTAATGTACATACAGAATTTATACGTTTGTTCAAATCCAAGAAAATCCCTTAGAAAATAGACAAACAAACTTTGTGCTTTTTTTCTATATGAATTAGCTAGTTTGGTAGTTTTTTTTTTAGTTTATTCCCTACTCGGAAAAATTTCTGTATATTTTGTAATTGGTATAAATTCGAGAAAATGAAGCACACTCTTAAGAGCAAATCCAATCTTTCTATTATTGACGGATTTCTTCGATGAGTTGGACAGGCAGGTTCATTCATTTTTAATACGCATTACTTATCAAACTTCCACTTTCATTTTGTGAAGATGGTATAAAAACATATGGTATTCTTTCTCAAGACTTTGTCGGATTTTGTAAAAACTCTAGAACGTACTTTTCATCTCTTTGTTTTTCTATTGGGCAGATAATTATGTATTAGGAGTCAGAGCAGAGATATGACATGAATGGAATAGTGAAGTATGGGTGTGAAAAAAAATGTATTGTCGCTTCTTACACAAACAGGGTCCCACAGGAATATTGAGTGAAAGGGATAAGAAGAAAAACTTTCGTTTGTTTCTCAGAGTTCTTTTTTGTTCACGTTTTTAGTCTAGTTATCAATAATACGGCGGGCGGGTGCCAGCATTTGAAAAAGTTATTCTTTAATGTACGAGTTTTTTTGAAGGCGTATTTGTCAACATGAAGTATTCTGTGTGTACATAAAATTAATAATGGAGAGATATTCGTCATTTTGCCCCATATTTTTCTGACAAATTTTCTAAAAAAGAGTTGAACTTGATTAATTCAAAGCGTCATCTTGTGTTGAAAGTTTACTACGCTGTAATAAGAAACGAAGTAGAGGAGGAAAGGTCAAAGGTTAGAAGGCTATGACGTAAAATTATTAGGATAAGTTTTTATGAAGGGGTCGGGTCTATCTAGGTCTATCCGAGAAAAAACAAAGCTAACCAAGTATTTTTGAGCAAAATTAGTCAAGCGTATTCAATGGGATGAGCAAAAGAACAATAAATGATAGGGAAGGGAATAGTTTGCAAGAAATTGTTGAAGGATGAAATGAAATAATTCAAGGAAATATATTCAACTAAGCAATTTTATCACAAGAATGCAGAAAATATTAGATTATTATGGAACAAATATAAAAATATAAGCAAAAAGATATTATTTGGAATGATTGTTTAAGTCTTAATATCAAAAAAGAAACTTACAATGATGATGAATATGCTTAAAAAATGAAGTTCTTTCAATGAAGAATAATTGAATAGGATGCCGAACAAATAAGGCGAGTTCATTCATGGCTGACTAATTTGATAAAAACAATATTTTCAATGTGAAGACAATTCGTTTAAACTTTTTTTTTGTTTTCGCTTCACAAAAGTTACTGTTTGTTTTATTATATTAAAGGAACTGATCAAGTGTGACTAATGATTTGTCAGATGACAAGTTGGTGCTTTGATGATTAAAAAACTTTAACTGAACATTCGTCTTTTTCTTACCTTTTAAGGTTGTCAGAAGAGAACTTGTCGCAGTTGTGTCGACTGTCGACGCCGCCGGTGTCTGGGCTGGAGTGTAGTTGAAGTAGGTACTCGTTTTGTCAATGTTAAATATTCAATTTCAACTTCAACCGACTCAGGTTTCTATTCTTCAGTAGTCAAGTCACGTAAAAGGTTAAACTGCTACTTGTGATAATTCTTCTGCCACCAAACCAACACCACCGCCGTTGCTTCTGTGTGTTCTAGCAAATAGGAGATAAATAATAAAAAAAGGTCGAATTTATGTGTGTGTTTATTTTTCACGTTTCAAAGTTGAAACTTTTAACTAAACTGAAATCTAGATGGATATACGCTGCTTTAGACGAAGATGATGGCACACGTGCAAAAAAACAAGTATAGTTAAAAATGAACACGATAAAATAGGAAGTGTTATGTTATGTCAACATGAATGATTACACTAGTACTACGCTGTTGCAAAATTAGTATTTTCGTTTTGCTAGCTTTACACACGAAGCCATTCTAAACATTCATGATTCACTTTGATTTTGTTTTTAAAAATGACGGAGAATTACTCATTTGCTTGTTATGCACAATGTATAATATATGTATGTACATTCCTCCGCCGAAATTTGTTCCCAGTTTGCAATCTTCACGCATTTAAAATTCGAAAGAAGGCTTCATTCATGCTTGACATGACATGATGATGAGATTCTTGCAAAATGAAGTAGCAAGGTCTTGGTCTTGGACTGCGTCGTCCATCCTCGTTTGTATATATTTTATTCTAGAGACGTGCCCCATTACTGCATCGTCTTACAAGAAAAAAGCGCAACTCAGCAGCTTTTCGCCTGAGGAATCATAATATTCCTTTTTACTCGCTCCAAACGCATCTCCCTGCCCTCGCCTCCTCTTTAATTTTTTTTGTTTACACTTTTCTGTCTGTACAAATGTAAATCTCCTTCTTCGTCCGCATTTTTTTTGCAGGCAACCGTTTCCATTTTTACTTCCCGTTAAGCGTACGTAAACCCAACCCACCCATTAAACATATATTACATCTTTGTCCTTTTATAAGCCCACGAGAAGCAATTTTGTTACATCAATTTGTGCCGACGCGTCGTTTTGTGAAAGAAAACACTACTTGTCAAGTCATTACATTACGGTAGGATAGCCATCATGCTCTATCAACATTACACCAACTAACCACCGTCAAAAAAGCCCATTATCGTCATCATTATCATCATCAACTATAAAAGAAACTACTGTGTTTATGTTGATCTTAGATGCTACCTTGTTGTGTCTTATTTTCTTTTCTCGGAACAATTTTTTACTCTAATAAAAATTAAGAGAGAGAAGAAAACGACGACCCAGGTTTGAAATGTATTTGGTTGGACTATTACCCAAAGAAGTATCAGTGTCAGCTAACATGCTAAGCAGCACAGGAAGTGGATACTTGTGAGATGATACGATGGTTTTGAAGAAATACTTTAAAGAGAAGAAGAGCTTTTTAAAAATAAACTTTCATCATTCTGATGTTACACAATACAGAAAACTAGGGTGAGTATAGTGAAACCTTTTCATTTTACAATTTTACAAAGAATGATGTGGGTGGAGAAAACAAGACCTTCTATTCTTCTTTTCATGGTTTTTGTGTGAAGTGAAGAGGGCAATGATGATGATGAGAACAAGAGCCCGGTAACCCAAAGAAATTTGTTGAGTTGCTGACGCTGGCGGCTCTGTACAGCGGAAATGTCTAAAACATGCATGTAACTTGGTTGATGTCTGACATCTTCACGCTGAATTTACTTCACTTTTTTTTAAAGCTACCATAACGAAATATCTCAACCGTCAGTTTTAATTTCATTTCACTTTCTAGTTTCTCGCCTCCGTAATTCTGGATTTTGTTCAATTGCTTAGAAATCAAGAAAGATTTCAATAGCTTGTTTCATTTTGTGAGACGCATGGTGTAACTAAAAAATGCAGTGTAAATCAAACATGATATTGTGAAGATTTCAACGGTAAACAAGGTCACGCGTGTGGTGATGATGTGATAATGATGTATAGCCTGTGCAGATATTTTGATAATGATAGTGTTTGGGAAAGTAATCCTCTGTCAGTAGCCTACAGCTTACATGCAGCACTTACAATGACACAGTCTCACAATCTTGTGTCCTGTGCCCTGATGCTTGTCTGATGAATGTGATGTGATATGATGGCATGAAAGAACAAGAAAATCCCTTCCTCGGAGAAATGGTTTAATGGGAAAACGGGAATGTGAGGCTTGTGACTTTCAGACTTTTGTTTGGTTTTACAAAAAAAAAGTTAAAAGATAGAGCATGCACTACCCCCATTCAGATGATCATGGAAAAAAATGAATGGTGGGGTCCTCCAATGTCTATATGGCTACATTTGTGGACTTCGATTCTGATAGCGAAATGCAGCCACGCGTATGATATTATCACCAAAGTAGACATAGCAGATAGCATCATGGCATGTTTTCTACTTCATTGAAACTGGATCATAATCTTGTCTGCAGGTCATACTTTAAAAAAAGATAACATCTTTCGCACATAAAAATGTCTCAAGTTTGTTGGCAATGAATGCACTTAAAAGAGTGAAGGTAAAAAACGAAAGAGGATCAATTTTCAAGAATGTAGAGCAGTTAGTATAGAAAGATGATCTGTGAGTCATATAACACACTGGTTCTAAAAGTAAGGTTATGAATACAAAGTTATGGAATTTCGTCTGGAGTTGCATTGGATAAAAAAACATTACATGCTTTACATTCATTCAAGCTTTTTCGAAGGTCACCTCACAACAAATAGAATAAAAAACCATACTGATCCAAACGTATATGATCATAATAATCTATACTTCTAAATACCAGAGAATGCTCTTAAATTTGTCTTCAAAAGTAAATAAGTACAACCGGGAGAAAAACATGCTATTATTTTTGTATATTCCTAGAAAATAAAGTTGTTAGAGTTCCGGGGATAAGCATATTGTATATTTTACATTCTCACTTTATTACATGGTTTGTGGTTTTTGCATGGTGTGTGGATTATAATTATATGTATGACCGTAAAATATGGATAAGAACATCTTCATCCTTTTTCTCTACTGTTTTAGTTACTCTATATATTCCACCCACTCTGTAATGTCGCCACTCCCAAATCGTTATTTGCGTAAACAAGGGAAAAAACTTTCATTTTCACTCCAGGGGGTAAGTTATACATACATAATTGGAGGACACATAGGACTCGTGGGACACAAAACTACGATGCAGCCTTATATCGGATACCCAAATAATAAATAAAATATAGTAACTACGTAAGAACGACTAGGTATCTTGTTTTGTGTAGTATGTTTTCTATTGCCAGTTCATAGGCTTTTGTAGTTCGAATACAAAACTAAGAAAAGTAGGAGCACTTTAATATGTGTTTATAGCCTTCTATGCATCCTTTCAATTTTCCCCGTACACCGTGTACGCTTGAATGAATAACTACATTTTGTATCGTCTTAAGTTAGATGGGCCACAAAAAATAATGCCGCTTAAAGTTCTAAGCCTTCTTCAAGTACAAAAAGTTTTTTTGGGCTTACTCTCACACTCTACTTTGTATACACATTAAAAATGAACAACTATCAAATTTTTTGGCAATAAATAGGGAGCTTTCATTATATTTATGTATTTTTGCATTTAAAGTAAAAGCTTGACATGTGTATTTACACACATTAAAAGCATGTCGAGGTAGTTCAGTTTTGAGAAACATGGGAAATTTTTCTCATGACACGCAAAAGTTTTAAAGAGGATTTTAGGGACTGAGTGAAATAAGATCAAAATATGTATTTTTATGCCAAAAATTAATATGAATAATTCCAGAGTGAGAGTAGTGCATTTAAAACATAAATAAGTATAAACAAAGGGTAAACGCCTAAAAGAATTGAGAAACATGATCATGAGAATACTTTGCAGTGTAACAACCCAAATCTTTGAATCTTTGAGAGAATTCCTCGCATTCCAGAATTTACCATCGAAAGATAGCAGTGAAGTTCTTAAAAGAGACATGCCATATAAGTTATCTATGTACGTGCATACTTACTTTTTCAGGTGAAAAGGGGTGTCCAGAGACCAAAATAGCCTATATTATGTGGTCGGTAATTTATGACGCAGCAAAGTAAAACAACCACAATTCAAGCAGAAGCAATTCAAGTTGTTTTCTGTTTTTAAAGTTTTGCACTTGCACTTGGAATACTGTTTCTGTTTTTAAACAAACTTTGCTAAGTACCTAATCAAGCCTAAAATAATATACAGAGTCACACACTCCACGTTTCGGACAATTTTTTTTAGCGTCAGCACATATTACTCAAATCAGCCAAGATAAGAGCACGTCCTCCTTCTTGCCTTTTTATTTTCTTATTTCACTTTTTCAACTTCATAAAAATGTCTAAATTGTTTCCTTGTACGAGAAAGTACTTCTATTAACATAATTGCATAATATTTTTACTTGACACTTACTTTTACATGTTTTTCTCCCCAAAGGGGCAAAGTCAGATTCACTTTTTTTAGTTTATTTTAAACACTGTTTCTTGACACGTTTTAGTTTTGTAGTACAAGCTTTAATACCTAGTCAAATGTGTACTTACACAATAAAAATGCGTCCACTTCCTCCTTTCTTGAATTGAAATGTAATACTCTTTATCCGCCTTTCTTCTTTGTATTGTCAAAAGAGTCACGAGATTATATAGATATCCTGACTTTTCTCTATTTACTTTTCCTTTTTGTCTCCGCTCATCCCATCATCATCATATTAAACATGATGACATTGTTTCCTTTTCTTTAGCTTTTTGTTTGTCACGAATCTACTTTTTTTGTTTGTTTAGTTATTAGGGCAAACTGTTTATACTCTGATTTTTTCCTAAGGACAAGTTGTGTGATGTGATGTAATGCAATCAGAAAAATAGATACTTTTACTTTTCTTTTGTAGTTTTGTGTTAACCTCCTTAAGAGAATGCAATACGAAAAGCGAGAAAGTTAACCAGAAACTGGTCAGCAGTAACAATGAAAAAGATTTGCTGCAGCTGGAAAAAAAGTTTGTTGTGCTGTTTGCTCTTTTTCCCTAAGTTTTTTGTTCCGTCTATCTGTTTGCTGATGATACATATGCTGTAAATGTACCTATTTAATTTCCTTCCGGAAGATAAGACAAGATACGGTCATCAAACCGACTATGTAACTCTTCCACGAAAAAGTAGACTGGGAAAGAGCAGCGGAATAAATAAAAATGAACAGAGCGCAAAAAAATAAATGTATTTTTACTTGAAACGCTTTTCTCTCTATTTGATGTGTGTGCTGTGTGTGAGATGTGATGAGGTCTGGTTTCCTCTGATATGGTTTAACTCAATTACAACTGGATAACAACAAGAAAAATAAGTTTATAAGCACTTACAATCTTTCGCATTGTTGCTAAAAAAAATTGTTTTCTATTTGTACAGTAAAGAGAATGTTTGTAGCTAGTCTCTATTAAGTTTTAAATGTTGAAAGTAGTGTGGTGGTTGATGTCACTTAGCTTTGTTTTCTTTTTTTTTGTAGACAAGCCAGGCCTAGTCAAACTGACTCTTCTTTGTTGCTCGCATCGTTGGTTACTGATAGAAAGCTATGCAAAGACTGCCAACAAAGTCAGTGTGGCATCCCCAGAAAAAGCAGTTTGCAGAGTTTGGGCTTTAGTTCAGCAATAAGCAGCAGCAAAGCAAGAGCAACAGAGGATTTTCAAATGGATTGGATGGCCAAAAGAGGGTTCTTTATCGTAGCAAGCGTATATAGCAAACTAGCGTGCAAAAAATTGCATAAAATGGATGCGAATGTGGACTAACGGACGTGTGACTATGAAAAAGTAGAGAAGCATTTTATACACCAAAGACCACTCGTTCCTTTTCAGATGCAAAACCTGCCACAGAGGAAAATGTATCCATTTGGGTTGGAGAGTGATGCATATGGTGATGATGTGAATTGCTTATTGCACTTGAAAAACAAGTAAAAAAGGGAAAAGCAACTTGCTGTGAGTTTTATGCCAACATCAGCAAATGGAGAAAACTAGCCTTTTATTTTTCCTTGCCCGTCATGGTATGTGGAATGTAATCATAAACATGAAAAACACCACCACCACCACCGCACCATATCAACATTGAACATTGAAAATGAATACGCAAGGGTACCACTGTGAGTGAGAAAAAAGTAAGTGGGAGGAAAGAAAAAAGGGGTTATAAGAATGTCTAGAAGAAATCTTCCTTGTTCAAATAAAATTTTATGGAAAACTTGTTCCTCTTTTTCTTTTACTTTGTTAAAATTATAAATTTTCTGTGTATATGATGTGAATCGAAAGCAAAGAGAAACACTGGAGAATTCTAGAAAGTCGGTCATATCAAATAGTGTGTTGCTTTTATGATTTCTTTTTTGCCTCTGGCTCATTTAATTCGTGCTTTTTGCTTTGAAATATTTTACATTTCTTCAAAAAGTGCAGAAAAGTGTTTGCCGCTACCGCAGTCATCACTTTGGCCAATTTTAAATAATCTTTTATGGAATGTAACATTACTTCCCTGCCTGTAGGGAAAGCAAATCATAATCATTGTAATCCAATTTTACCATTTTACGCTTACGTATTTAACTCTAATATAACTTCCTATTTAATACTTTTACTAGGGAGTCGGGGTCGGGAGGCACTTTCTTTTTATCTTCTGTTGGCTAATGTGATAATAAAATTGAAGCTCATAAGTCAAATCTCCATTAAAATCTTGAAAACATCTGAAGATTTGATTTTCTCTGTTTTGGCTTGGTGGTACGATCTGTACAAATCCAATTTAGCATACAAATGTCCTTTTTCGGTAGCCCTGTTTTCTTACACTTGCGGATACGTTGTTTTTAGGTTCGGATTTTCTTGTAAACGTAAGATGTCACGATGTGATGCTGACTGTTGACATTTGCTTTAAATTTGGATAACGTGTAAAATTACAACTTACAACCTACTTTAACTTGTAGTATTTCAACAGTAGTTTATTTCATAGAAATATTTTGAACAGTCACGCAGCGCACTCATTCTAATTCAACTCGTTCAACCAACGCTCTGTTTTTGTGATCTGCATTATTATCAAGTATTTTGTACGCAATAACTGTATGCTTTGGGTATTTTAATGTATGTAGACCCAAAACTGGAAGTATGCTTCGTAGAGATGATCATTATAATGATCATCTTTGACATGACAGTTATCATTATAAAGAAAACGATCATTTTCTTCCTTTGTGGTTGTATAACCACCCATAATAATAGTAATAATGTTCGAAGAAACACACAAGTATCATATCATTCGTCATACATCATGAATCATTACATCCCCGAAAATATGTTCCATAAAAACAGTAATTTCAGAGATACGTCTTTCCATACCGGATGCCAAGTATAAAAACGAATTCCCTTTTTCGCTTTAATTTCAAATCAAGAAGTCAGAAATCCAATATGATCAGTTTTTGTTCGTAATTTATTATATAGTAGCTCAAATAGCTCACAGAAAAATATACCCATGAATTGGAGAAGTCATCAGTTTAATGCGTAGTAGTACAATGTATCATCATGGTCATGATGATCATCATTGATACACTTTCTCAAGTTTTCTCGAGTCTTTTAGTAGTCGTGCTTGTAATATTTATTGCTGGCGCAGTAGCATCTAGGCTCACCGCTCACTACTATTATTTCAGAAGTAACGGCCAAGCAAAAAATATAATATTGGAGGATAGAACTTTTCTCGAGTTTCTTGTAAGAGAAATAATATTAAATAGTTTAGTCATGAGTTACTTTACAAAATCCATATGAGCGAAAGTCATGATGATGATCATCGTAGTTTTTGAAGTAGCTCTCTAATAATAAAAAGTAAAAGAGAGGAGCACGTGGAGGAAACATTAACTAGGGTTAAGAAAGATGGATTATAAATTGGTTGACTGCCTTCCTGTTTGCTTACCTAGATGCCTAAGTGTACTAATACTAATATACAGATTCGTTAGAAAAGTAATACAAGATTTTTGGTATTGTGGTTATGTTGATAAACTAAAAGACTATAGCTACTTGATATTCTTTAAAGGTTACCTACCTACTTTACTGTTTTCACAAACATGTGTGCGACCCCCGACAACTAACACATGAGAGAACACAATTATAAATTGCCTGTTGGTGCATAACCGACATGTTATAAGTAATTCATAATTCATTTTCTTGTTATTGTGGTTGTACTGGAGTTTCTGGTACAAAAATAAAAAGGAGCATGAGCATAATTTTGTGGAATCATTGTTTCGAAAATGACAAATAATGATTTATATTTCATATTATATTTGCTGTCGAATAGGTTGAATTGTATTACATAGTTTAGGACAGGATTTAACATTTCAGCAAGGATATAATTCATTAGGTGAAAGCAATAACCAACCTGGACCTTTGGTCACAAACTAAGTTTAGTCGGGATCAGTCATGTGGCACAACACGACCAAGTTTCAATAATGATTCATCATCCTATCAACTCTGTAGCAAACCAAGTTGTTTAATAAATCTAATTTGATTTTATGTATTACCCTGAAAGTTTCAAGTTGAAACGTAAAGAAAGTATATATTTAATCTTGCTTGTGCACTGTGTTTGTCAGCAGCATCACACCACAACTCCAAATAACACTTCCTATTTTGAACAAATACTCCCATTTCAACATACCTGATGGCCTTATTGACTCCCTGGCTTCATTATTGTATTACTTTCACCTCACCACAGAATCTAATATATTTTCAATGAGATCAATTTCAGGGGCTGCTACAACACTTTTGTCATTGTGTATACCTATTGTAGCGTGAACCTCAAAACACGACACGACAGGAAAACAGGAAAAGATTGAGAAAACCGTAAAAGAGAGACCTTGCTTTTGACTACAAAGTACACATACCAATGAACCAATTCACTATCACATTTCATACGAAGGAAAGCATATTTACAGGAAGCCAAGATCAATTCAGGATCCATCAACAAGCTATATTTGTGATTGTGACCTTCGATGCCACAGGCAAATCAAATCAAATTTTTTAAATCTAATCAAAATTGTGCACAACTTTATATTGTGTGCAATAAACAAGCATATCTAGTTGGAAAATGAGATTAATAAAACTCAAATTTAAATTTATTTAATCCATTACACACACGTCATCAAACCAAATATAAAAATAGCTGTGGTATTGCTTCTTATCTGACATTTTTGAGTAGGTATATTGTATTATTTTTTCAGGGTCAGCAATTTGCCAACACAATTTACATTTATTCAACACAAAAGGGATGTAACGAAAGCTTCTAGTATTCCAATGAAATTACTTTCATTTACAATGAAGCTCTTGTGTTCCTCCACAAAAAAAAGTTGAACAAACAAGGCGTAAACTTTGGCATTCCTGACCTAAAAGCTATCTCATGTTTATTTGCTCACGATAGATGTATCCAAATCAAGTGAATCCAATTTTTTTTTCAGGAAAATCGAGACAGTAAGTAGTAATGACGTGGTCGTGTATGAGTTGACGGTGAAAAATCAAATACACAAATTTGCAATCACATCGTTCGTATCGTGTTTGCGGAAATACAAAAGGAAAACAACCCTCTCCTCCTCTATCTTGTACTCTCTAAAAGTCAATACCAATACGTAAAGGAATTCCCTTGAAAATACGAAAATATAAAAAAAAACCAATGGTGGCAAATATATCTTCTCCCTGAAGGGTTGACTTTATGTCCCTAAATAAGTCAATCAAGAGAAAGTTTTCTAAGTATGTGCATTTTGTATAAACTTCTGTTTTACGTATTTTATCACTTCATTTTCCAGCAATAAAAACAGTTTTGGCTTAAATGAACTCGTGGATCCGATGTCATTGCTGGAGTGGTAGTAAAATAGAAGGAGGGGTAATGTAAATAGATGAGGGTTTCTTTTTGCCAAAAAAAAAGTCTGCCTTTTGGAAAACACATTTCGCCGTGATTTTTTCATATACTATCGCTACTCGTTACACCACACCATATGAAAAAGGATTATTTCCGGGACTCTTTAGTAACGTTCACTCACTTTCTCTTTCTTCCTTTTTTCTATTCCTTTCACTTTGAAAGAAAGCCTGAAATTGGAATATGGAAAAAGTATCACTACATGGCTATAATAAACACAAGTATAGTAACACGTAGGATGTATGTGGTTACAGTTTTGTGGCCTGTGGCGTTTTCTCTTTTCCCTTTTTTTGGTTTTCTTTACGTGCCTAAATGTGAAAGCTCAAGTTGTATAGTTGGAGTTGGTAGCATAAAAAGTTAGTTTAGTTTTCCCCACACTCTTTAATAGCTTGCAGCTCCGAAAAAAGAGAGAGATTTATCGCACCGCAATATGAAGTTGTACTGAAATCTATTTATTAAAATGTGTTTACACGCTTGTAGCTCGTACGCCTATTCTGTTTACATTTTCCAGCACTGAACTATTTAAAATACTTTGATACATAATTGTATATTATATCATTGTGTATTGCTGTACAAACCTACACTTTATTAAACCCACCAACTTTCAAGATTCAATTTCATATTTATCCAAATGAATTTCTCATTCCTCCCACGCCATATTAATCTCATATGGGAAAGGAAGGAATTCCGTAGTTTTTACTTCCTAACCATTTATTTTCACAACGTGTAAATATTATTTTTACACATACTGAAACTGTATATATTGTTTTCATTATCTTCATTTGTCTTTAATCTCGTTTACTTTATTCCCTAAAGATACCACCACGCATGCGTGCGTCTTTGAAAACTCGGGTTACTTTAAGCTGTTGAAATTTCAATGAGAATAACCACACAACATATTGTAATGAAAGTGCATTGACATTTTCCCATGTAATAATGCAAGATTAATTTACCACGAATTCAAAAGCTTTACACTACGCACGTGCTAGTGTCATGAGTCATGACTCACCCAACACTCCCGACAATAAAAAGCATGAACTGAATACATAAATGAAAAATGGCTGTGTGATAAAAATTATAAAAATATATAAGCTTTTGTACTTGTAAAGCTGGTAGTTGCAACAAGTCATTTTTTGTGCTTGCACACTATGAGTCTTTTTGTGTTATTTCGTAATGCACTACTTTCTGATTAGTTGGGTCTATGTGGATTTAGTATTAAAGCTTGTCTTAATATGACAGATTTTCACAGCAGCGTTGCTAAAAGAGCTCATTATTTTGTTTTTGTTGTTATTCATGGTACACAATAGTGGTGAAAGTAGTCAATTGTAGCAATAAAAGTGAAAGGATAATAATAAAAAGATATGGTGGAATGAGCCACAAATCATGTATAATATGTAGTTTACCTACCTTTTAGTCTGTCCCACAATAATGATGATGAAATACGCAAAGCATAACACGAGCAAATTGAACAATACCAACTTTGAAAATATTCTTTCTGTTGTTTTCATGTTATTTTGGCTGTTATGTTGCACTATTCTGAAATTTAGTGAGAGATAAAAATGCTGCTTTTAGAAGAATCTTAGAAAATATTTTTCATGCTGTGGTCAGTCAGCTTTTCTGATATTCTCTAAATAGTCTTTAGGAGACACTGTCAATGACATGACTTGTTTACACAGAAATACATAAAAGGAATACGGAAGCAGGAACTCAGTCAGAAGTTGTCATGTCATGATGGTGGTTCAATACAAATGGAAATTGATCACATTATTATTATGGCGGTGATGATAAAAACGCTATCTTTTCTCGATTCCAGAAAATCTGATTTTCACGTTCTATATAAATATTTGTTGGAAGAATGTATTCTGATATTTACAAACAACAGAAACCTACATTTATTACTGGTGTCCCTGGCTTGGTTTTTTTCTGTAGAATTCATCTGGTCTGGTGGTTATGCTTTATACTGCTGTGCTTTTTACTTCCGAAATAACTAAAAATCTGGAAGTAAAAAAGTTATATTGAAGTAGCTGTAGGCAAAAAATAGCAAAAAGTTTAGTTGAACGACAGTTTTTACTTGCCCAAGAAAATGTATAATACTCTTCTGTTCAAGACCAACTATTTAAATTTACAACTGATTGACAACAACATTTCGTTATCACATCTCGGTCAAATTTTAATCAGTTTCTAATTTTGAGTTCATTGTTCCATTGTTTCTAACTGATCTGTAAAGAGGACAAGTTTATAGAGAAACGGACAAACTTAAAACGCGATACTCGTACGTAACACTTAAACAATGATATAAAACTACAAACCCAACCGTAGTCATTATCTGGTTTTTGGTGAATACAGGTAAAAATGTAACATGATACCATGCCACTCCGCACTATATCTCATGGCACATCTAGACGTTTTTCGGAAGGATTAAGATCACTGATAAAATTGAAGCTTCTGTTTTATTGCATCCAAGTTCTCCACTCAACACAAAGTCTGTTAGCTTCTAATACATACCTAAATTACAACTTTTCCCTTGATACTAATACAGTACATAAATTCTATGAAAAGTAAAAGTAAGGTGACGAAAAAGCAAGAAAATACACCAATGTAGGCCTCAATCTAAGTATTTCAATTTTTCGCAACAACCATCCAGCATTAAAAAAGCTAATCCTTTGCACGCGTATCATGGGTATGTGGTATATAAATCTATAAAACTTCCTAGAATTTATATAGGGTGATGTGAGATTATAGTGAGACTAGTGAGAGTATGTATGGGATCATGCCCATGGCATGACTATTCTACAATTTCATTTTATACACATTCAACTAATTTACATATTACTTTACTACCTTGCAATTCAATTTCATGAGCTGATGACAGCACATGGAACAGAACTTACCAGAAAATTGTTCCAAGAATATTAAAATTTCCAATGATATAAAATATCACTGCTTTTCCTTTCGCATTAGCGTCACAGTCAAAACAGAAGATTTTTCTTGAATACTCAACACACTTTGATCCACATGCAATTCAGGATTATAATTCGGATGTATGCACATGTAACAGACATGAAATTAAAGTCTTTCGCTACACATCAAAATAATACTCTTGTCGTTACGTAAAACGTAACGTGAGGCATGCTTATTCTGCATACAAGTTATGATCTCTTCTGAATATTAGTTCTTTGGCATATTCTTTACTTTTTGAAGTTTACAAATCTGTTTTTCATTTTTGATCAGATCATATCATTACCATCCATCAAATCATCACAAATTAAACTTCAATCGGTTCGGTAGTGATCCTGTTAGTATGGTCTCGTGTGAAAAAATCTCATCGTCACAATCACAGAGAAGAGAAACTCTATAAAAAAGGCTTTGCTACACACAGGACACAGACACACTTCACTTTCCATATTGCTACGTTCTTTTATTGAACATTACTCTTATTTTTTTGTTGTACGTATTTGAAATTGAAATGAAAACATGATATTTTTTGGGGACTCAAAATGCTCAGTCAGAAGGAGAATGTAAGAATGATACTTTTCGTGTGTGTGGAAATGATGATGATGAATTTGTGGGAAGAACTGCGAGAGAGTCTGGAGAAAAATGGAGGGAAAATTATGTTGGTTTCTTTCTTGGATTTTTTAGTCTATTTCTGTTCCAAATGGTGTTCCTTCTTGATATAGTGTTTGTGAGATGCCATCATCGTCATCATAATAATTTGAAGGAAATATCACCTAACTTAGAATTTGGAAGGCTTGGATAATGCTCCTGCTGTTGAAGTAGGACGCGACGAGTGAGGACAAAGTTGATGAAAATGGTGTTCATGGAATAGATGATGGAAATGAAATGCTCCCCGAAACTGAAAGTATTTACTTTTTTTGCATTACACCACCACTCACACTTGACTACAACAAAAAATATGGAGTGATATATATTAAAATATGTATATATCGCACAATTTTTTGGCAATTCTTTTAAAAGCACAGAAGAATAGAAAGGAAGCCAAGAAAAGAAAATTGGTAGAAAAAAAATCCAGCGCCAGACCAGGAATGAGAACAAGCTACGAAGAAAAGTAATCAGAAAATCGAAGTTGCTGGAACCAAGCAAGAAGGATTAGGGATGAAAATGAAGTTCATGGAGAGAATGCGTCTAATTTTGATTTCAGGTTTAAGGACGACGTAACAACGCTTGTTGGTGGTGTCTGGTGATATATTGTGATAAAATTCAACGAGAAATACGAGAAAGAAGTTTATTGCAGATATATATGGAATAATTAACTGCATACAAGCTAAAAAGTTTTAACATAGACTTTGCGGTCATGACCAAGTTAAAAGTGTCAGATAGTCAGAGATATGCATTTTTACAACTTCAATAGTGAATGGCTGCGGGTGTCGGATTTTGTCTGACACTTTTATAGGTTGTTGAAACGATGATTGATAGGTGTGATTTCAACCTGTGTGACCAATCAATACAAATAGAATGCACAGTTTCTGCAATGGATTGTTGTAATTAGTTATATTTCACATTTTTTGGCTTCAATGGTGAATGGTTTTAATCAATTTGCTCTTTGTATCCATAAAATGATGAGAAGCGGATTTTCCTCAGATCGCAGTCACTGACTCTAATCCCGTGCCAATCCAACATTGAGCTTTTGCAGTTAAAACAGGAACACTCAACAAAAACTGCATTTTATGTGCTAAATTCCTTGTACAAAAACGTGCTGCTAATATAATGACGCATTAATAATGAGCCTATGAGCCGCTTAATTTCAGTTCGATTTACTTCACGTGAGGGATACATTAAGTTTCATTTGTTTTGCATGGCATGAGTTGCCGTCTTGTTTACTAAATGATGTACTCGTGAACAACTTTATCTGTTGCTCCAGGTACACACTTTTTAAAAGACATGCTTAGTTTTGTATTTAAATATTATGGAGGGATTACTTTTAGGTTTGTGATCAAAACAACTTGAGCCAATGTAATAAATGAGCTAGTATAAAACTTTATTGCTGCTCATGATTCTGTTTCTTTTCATAAAGCATTGCATCATAGCATTTTATTCACTAACTAAACTTTATTGTGTTCTTTCCAAACTAGAGATTATAATTATTCTCCTAGTATTGTGTACACTGATGATGGAGATAAGAGTTTTAAATCCCAACTTGCAAAACAGCATGAAGTACAACAAATTAATATAGTTTTATCTGTGTCGCAATTGTTCTTTGACATCCAGCGTGCTACTTTCTAGAATATGCAATAATCTTCTAGGTGGCACCTGGACGCTTAATGACTCAACTGCGAAATGCAGGTCAAAGGAAGGGCAATGCCCGTTTACGCGTAGGATGATGCGTGTTTTGTCATTTATTTATGTAGTTTTGGCATATTTTGGCAAGTACATCCTGTGATTTCGCAGTACATTTACAAAGCCTATGAAAATACAAAACATGGTTACAGTGTATATAAGTATTTTCATGCAACCTCGTAATAATTAGATGTTTTTTAACTTGTAACTAAACATGTTTTTCATACTCTGACGCCCGAAAGTAAACATACACATCTTTACCGATTTTAATTTTAAGATAGATCAATGAAAAGCTGTCTTGAGAAACGGTCTCACTTTGTTAATTTGAAATACAAAATATTAAAGGCCGTGTCTATGACTCATTTTTTAAAAATGCGAAATTTTTATTTTTAAGTAACGGTTTTGATTACATACTCTGTACGCGTACATTCTCATCTTATACAAATTTAAACCTGCTTATGTATTTCGATCTTATTTTCCTAATTAACTTGAATAGAGCAAGACTACGTCAAGTCTTGTTGAAAACATATCAGATGACGGAACATGGAAGACGATATTTATTTGAGTACCATATAAGTATGTTGTTACTTAACGTAATGAGTTAATTATTATGAACATCCGCCCTTGAAACGAGATACAGTCTTGGAGTGCTATATACTAAAAGACCAGAGACTGCGGGTTTGCATATGGGTAAAAGGGTGGGTGGTCTGGTTGGTCTGCGGTCTGGCCTGTGGTCTTTTTGTCTTCTCAGTCACTTTCGCCAGAAACTAAATAAAAATACTAAAAATACACATCATCATTATATCATTGACATATAATTTCTTTTGTTTAGAACATAATCATGTAGGCGTAGGTTTTCAAACTGAGCTGAGGCATCATAAATATTATGGTTTAAAAATGTATCATTATAAAAATAATCTCTTAAATTATAATTCACCCATGAATGTTTTGCATTCCAACATTATAACTTACACATAAAAGTATTTTTGTCCAGAGAACAAGAACAAAAGCAAAAGAGTAAATGAAACAACCCACTCACAGTACTAATTAAATGTTACCTTGTGGAAAATAAAATGAATCCTTTTACTATTGTTTACCACTGTACCTGGGAAAGGTGTAAAGTGATATAATGAGCATGCTAATGGATTAATGAGCTTCACCGCAAGAGTATCATCATCAGGGTTTGTTTCACCAGAAGAATTGAAGTTGGAATGAATACAGGTAGACATACACGTGTAGAAATTTTGATGTGTAGACATTTCTTTTTAAAGTCCGTAACAAGTATATTTTCAGATTTGTGAATTTAGTTATATTTGTAAGCTTATGATACTTCTATTGTTTATTAGTAACGTAATATGTATAACTTTACTTGCGTAACATACTCCAGTCTATGAAAACGTGTCTAATTGGAGGTGGTATACGTTTGTTTTGAGATGTGACCACCAATAACTTTTTAGAGTAATTACGTTTTGGATACATAGGAAGTCTCCGCATCTGGTTTATTTCAACAATTCCGACTCAACCCGGATATACTCTATACAATACATACATTCATACATAGCTATTATGCAATTGTAATGAGAATTTAAAGAAGGTGGTCCATGGAACTAAATTGTTAATTCTTCCGTATTCATTAACATTAAGGCATTATTGTTTTCCTTTTTTTATTTAGAAAAGAAAGAAGAAAAGTACAAATAAACATTACAACGTACGACAACCGAACCGACCCCATACAAACTTTTATTTTGAGGTTAATGACTGGAATGGAGAAGAATATTCATTTCATTTTTTATTAAACCATTGGGATACCTTTATTTAGAATTTACCAGTTTTCCGTTTCTGCCTGCACATTGCAAAATTTAATGGAACGGAAAAGATAAGTAAAGCAAATACGGTGATGATCATTATCCTGTCAGCAGGAAGGGGAGAGTAGAGCAGAGCAGCTTACGTTTAACGTTGATATTGAACCGCTTTTTCTTTACGCGACATGCTTCAAGTCAAGTCAATTCAACAGTCAACCTCCTCCTCCCTTTCAAGTAAAAAATTCTATTACGCACGAATGAATCCACAAGAAGGTAGGGAACACAGCTTAAAAGGTGGTGGTGACTGGTGAGTGAACGCAGGCATGTGTCAGCATTTATTTTTTAAAATGTAAATTGCAAAATTCCTCTTTTCTTACGCAGTTTGCCAACTCTACTAGAATTTCATGAAAAGGCAGTCAACAGTGCACTGTTCACTAGAAAAAGAAAGAAGGGGAAAATGCCAGATAATATTGCGAAAAAAAGAAAGTTGTGCAAATTTTTGTCAAAGAATTACAGGAGAAAAGCCAAAAAATTTCCAAATAGTTGAATCCACTCCACACAATATGCAAAATTGTATTACGTTGCGTCTAATTCACAAACACTTGTTTATATCCTCCTCTTGTCCACATTTATTGATTCCTCCGTGTACGTCCTTTTAACTGACTGCCATCCTGCTCGAAATTCAAGAACAAACTTCATAATTTATTCAGAATGGCTGTAAACAAGACTTTGGCAATTTCCACAAGCTGAGCTCATATATTCTACTTTTAGTACAGCAACCGCAATAATAATACGGAAAGACTTAATCAAGTTTTTTGTTTTATAGTAGTAGTAATTATAATCATAACGGTATTTGTAGTACACTGACTTGACTTTGGTAATGCGTAGAAGTGTAATCACATAATAATATCGTTTGAAGTTCTCAGTTCGTGACTGCATTTTAGAAAAGACATTTTGAAAAGTGTCACTTTTAGTTAGTCCTTTTCATGATGATTATGATTACAGAGTAGAGTACGTAGTTTAGTTGGTCAGCAGCAACACAGCAGCACAACAGCGGTGGTGTAATATAATTTATATGATATTCTCATTGCCACACTAAAAACTCACTTTTGTTATGGCAGTAAAAAAAGAACAATAAATTTGTGCAATGTGTAATCTACGTAAACTATAAATAAAAAACTTCTGTCTAAATGCCCTCATTTCATGTTCTCCAGCATAGCAGGCACCACACTTTGTTTGAAATTTACTAAAAAAATAATTTGTTTTACAGCAATGGAATGAAAATAATACGTATGATGTTGAGAGATGATAATAGGTAATACTAATGGTCAATGGAGGACCATGTATTTTATTAATATTTGTTCAAAACAGCAAGAGTTCCAAATTCCTACGCTTTCCAAACATGATCCCTAAATAATCCTCTTTATTTTCCCTTCTTTTTTTTTTGTTCAGAGAACACTTTTCCTCTTTGTTTTCCATTCTATTTCCTGGTGTTGTCCTGCAAAATGAAATGAAATCCAGTTCACTTCACATTCACGATAAAATAAACCAAATAAATCCATCTTATTTATTTTGTGATGTAGGACCTTTCATCTGATAAAATTGTCCTTGTAAAAAAATAAAAAAATAAAATACGTGGAAACACTTTGTCGCATATGTCGTGTGGAATATAATTTTTTTCATGGAGGTTTGCTTCGGTCTGTCTGTATGGGTTTGCTAGTACTTTGATGCAAAAAAATATTAAATACTTTTCTCTGAGAACGTAAAGCTCTTTTGTTGCATGTTTTTGAAAATGTATAAAAAATACAATACACGTGCATTTAAATAACCATAAAAAAGCGAGAGTGAAAAATCCGCTTTGTCTGCATTAACTTTCGCTTCATATTTATTTTGTGATATGAACAAGAATGATATTTAGATTTGGTTTAAAAGGCCCTGAAATTGTTTTTAAAAAATGTTCAAGGTTACATGCGTCCCTACACAAATTATGCTCGAGGATGTCATGTGGTCTTTTGTTTGAGTTGTTTTTAAAATAGTTTTATGGCAAAATCTGTAGCAAGTTGGAAAAATTGAAAAAAGTAAAATAAAAGATGATGAGATGGAAATGGAAAGGTGCAAGATTAAGTTTACCCTTTGCACTGTTCTTGAATTGCCTTCGTCAATGTAAAATGTTCAATTAAAAATCTATAAAGTTCACTTTTGTAAGTTGCATCTTGCATCTCTCATCGTGGTAATACGTGACCAAATGGCAAGGATTAGACAGGAAGATGACAAAAAACTTTTGTCTGCTTGCACCGCAACGCGTTGATTTAATTCCATCGAATGTGACTTCAAGGACATTTTAGTTAATTATTAAACAAAAGTACATGATGCATGAAATACTAATAACCATGTATTGATTTAAATGAAATGTTTTGTACGTTATGTTGGTTCAGTTAAAGATCAAACAATTTTTCACAATGTCAGGCAAGCAAAAGAGCAATAACTTTATTAAAAACCTTGGGGGCTTGGGTATCATTTAATTCTAATAATTTTCATGATTCACATTTCGTCAACCTCAAAATCTTTCCACTAGAAAACTACGCCATGGTTCGATTTGACATTGGACAATGTCAATATAACTGTATGAGTGAAAGAAGTGTAACTTGGGTCAAAATGAAAGGCGTCCCTGCAATCGAGTGTAAGTCAATTTGCTTTTGCGTCAGCTTCAGCTAGTAATTATGGTTCTAGAAAATAAGTAACAATTAGTATGGTATCATGTAGCTCTATCTTAAAGTAAATTGAAAGCAACGATACCAAAAAAAAAAACTGGCAAGTTCATATTACCGATAATTAATGTTTCGTTGCGATATACGAATTATACGATTCGGTTCATTAGCTTTTTCGCTACCTACCAAAAATAGTATATGTAACGTAAACAAGTATTAATTGCTATTTGCCATATGCTGTATCAGTTTTCAAAATAAAAAATATTTTCGCAATCTCATCCAATTATTTTCGATCATTTCACTGTAAACAGTTGTTTAAATTGTAATTAGTGACATAATGTTTTTTTTTTTGGCAATGGTTGGTATTGGTAGACCCATTTTGCTGTGATCTCTCCTTCAAAACTCTCTACAAAACCTTTTGTTTTAAACAATGGCATCTATTTTTTTTAAACAGTTTTCCAAGAATTTCTCCTCTGTAAATTTTCCAAATAAAGCGTCAGCACTCGACTTGGTACTCAGAATAAAAATGTGGTTCAATAGCACATACACACGAGTTGCTCTGAATTTTTACCAGGTTTCATTGTATCATCGAATGAATGGGTTTTAAAATTAAGTTAGTAAAATAGTTATACACTACTGACATAGTATATAGAGTTACCTAACTAAGCCACGTAGATATACATACGTCAATAGATGGCCAAAATTGTCACCTTTAAATTTTAATTGAAAATGTTGTTTCATCACGTGTTATTCTTGGTCCTGGCCTTAATCACCAAATTTTCACTGATAACTGGAGAAGATCGTAATTATTTAGCTTAAAAATTAAAACGTGACAGAACATTTCTCAAACGTTTTTCATAAGTTTAAATTAAATCAAAATATTTTACTTCTTATGCTTTCAGCACTGCCACCCACGGACAAACCTCCAGGTCCAGTAGACCCCGTAACAAAACCAGGGCCAGTACTACCTGGCCCGGGACCCGCACCAAAACCTGAAGGTGGTGAAGAGTCGAAAGTTTATCCAGTGGACGAAGATAAATTAAAAGCTTTTACTGAGGAGTTATGTAAGCATGTCCCGGCATTTGGGGGAAGTGATGAAAATGCCACCTGGTCTGACACCTGGACTCCAGATGACGTTTATGAGCTTGCCTTTGTTAATATGGGCTACGGCTTGGCAAACGATGCGATTAGTCACTTACCTGTGGACTTGGGATGGAAAAAAATTCTTCTTGACCAGATTTCATATATTGCTAGAACCACTTGTGACACGGATGCTATTGAATCAATGTTTTTGGCTGGAGTGAAAAATTTGTTTCAGTATTATATGGTAAAATTGGAAAAGAGTTTCGAAAAGGAAACAAATTCTTCTAAAATGGAAACGTGGAAAGCAGAAAAACATAATGAGACTTGGACGGAAATCATTAATTCACTGTCGAAATGTGCTGCTGATTTGGATGAAATTAAATTTGAGGATGAGTGCGGAGTTGTAAGATTGACATAAAAAACGAATAGTTTTCTCATGCGATGCGCGTAAATGATTTTTAATAAGCAATTTAGAAATTATTTGGAAATGTTGTTTTTTGTCTAGTTAAACGGTTATGTTGATAGTAAAGGCATGACGCAAGGGACTGTTGAGATTGAGGAACAATTTGATACAGATCTTGAGGATATTGATACAAATGGACTAGATTATATTATTGATGGAACATGGTGGATGTTTGCTGCATCTTATGCAAGGTCAGGAACATAAAATTTCGCAATTACAATGCTTTTTTATGTACTGTACTGAAGCTCAATTAATTTAATTATCTTTTTGGGTGAGCAGATGTTATGCATACTTTTATCCAAATGAAGACATCATCTTGCTATTTTTGCAACGTTTTCGGGAAGACATTTTGTCATTTTTTCTGGACCGATGGTATTCAAAAATAACTTGTCTGTCAAGTAGATATCATGAGTGCATACATTTTAATTGTATTTTTACATTCCAGGAAAGGGTCTGGGGAACTACAAGAAATGCAAGAAGTTATTTTTGGCCCCTTTGACGCAAAAACTCAACTTGAAAATTTGCGAAAATGTGCTACATCGTCTTTTGATTATGAGGGGCTCAAAGGAAGGCATTTGGTGCGCCCTGTTATCGTCACTGTTGATAATAATAAAGTTCGAAACTATAAAACTGGTAAAAAAATACAAAAGTTTTATTTTATAGTCTTGTGTACTTATGTATTTTGTGAATTTATTTGTCATTTTGTTGTTCATTTTTATTTTACAGACAAACTGGGTGGAACTGGTGGCAGTAGCGGTAGTGCTAGTGGGAGTGACAGCGGGGAAGGCTCCGAATATTCTTATTATACTCATTAGGGATTGTTGACCTGTTACCAATTAAGTTATTGTGTTAACACGGCATGACAAAGTGTATTGACCTATAAAATGTAGTTTTAATAAATCGAACACATTTAAATTATTTTATGCAGTGTTGTGTTACCCTTATTCATGAAATTGAAATGTTCAATGTAGGAGATATCTTCATAGTTCGCAATTCGCAATATAATAAAAGTTGTGGCTCAGTATTCTTTTCATTCACCATTCACCAACTTAAAAACAATCAACACTAAACAATGCATTTAAAAAAACAGTTATGAACCAATCATTAATTGACCCATTAAAATTATGAACTCAAACTTTCACTTCTTCATCTTAAAGAAAAATTGAATTGAAGTATTATAATTCATTGAAGTTCTAAAATTCATACAAAATGATTCGAAATTATCTGCTTCTAATTCTTTCCATCTTACCCGGGCATTTACTAGTGACTGGAATTGACAGTGATAGTAATTGTAAGTAAAATACTTTAAATGAAGTACATATTGGCTAGGGATTTTAATAATTACAGACTTTATAAACTAAAATTCAACAAAATTTTAGGCGAATCAAAAGTGTACCCAGTTGATGAAGCAAAACTCAAAGATGTTCGAGACACCATCTGCAAATTTATTCCAGTACCGAAGGGCGAACAAAACTTTACCTGGTCGGATAAACTGACTAAAGACGATATTTATGAGTTGGCATTACTAAATATGGGATATGGACTGATGACCGAATCCACTGCACACGAAGCATTTGACTCATTAGACTTGAAATGGAAGAAAATAGTGCTGGATAAGATAGCTTTTATTTCAAAAGCTACCTGCAACACAGAAGCAATTTCTGGAATGTTTGTTGCAGGAATTAAAAATCTGTTCTTGTACTATCTCGTGAAAATAGAAAAGTCAGGGGCGTTGGGGCAACTTGGACCACAAAAGGAACCAGATATGCTTGTGTGGAATAAGATAATTGATGCGTTGACTAAATGTGAAAAGGCAGTTACTCCAGTTAAAATTATGGAATCTTGTGGAAAGGTTTAAAGAGACTTCGAGTTTATTATTAGATTTAATGCAAATCAAGATCAATTGTATGGATGTGTTGTAATGGCTTGCTAATTAAATTTTTTTAGATTAAAAAATTTCATGACAAAACAGGAAGTTCTCAACCCGCTGGGAAAATGATTCGGGAACTGTTTGATACAGAACTGGAAAGATTTGGGAAAGGACCTGATATGATTGTGGATAGCATGTGGTGGATGTTTTCAGCTACTTATGCCAGGTTTCACTTTTAGTTTATAATTAATTTGTTAATGTCAATTAATAGTTTATTTTAAAGGTACATTGCATTCATACCATACCCATTTTCTGGTTATTTCAGATGCTACAAATACATGTATCCTGATGAGGACATCATTCTTCATTTCTTTAGCAGTTTCCAAACTGATTTCATAAACCGATTCAGTCATCGATGGTATTTTTAATTTAAATTTAAAGTTTGTTTAAACTATGTGAAACTAACTGATAATTATGCAATAGGAGGGGAGCTGGGGAAGTCAAAAAACATTTCAACATAATATTTGGACATCTTAATGCAACAAGGGAAGCCGAAAACATAAGATCTTGCGCTTATGTAGCATTTAGTTATGAAGATATTTTACATAAGCATCTTATACGGCCTGTAGTGACCTGGGAAAATCTTAGCCCAAAGGCTAATTATAAAGGTTCATAGAGTTTTTAAAACATTTAATCAAAATTTTGATGCCTTGTTATGTAAGAATATTCCTGTGAAATTTTACAGTTGACTCACTCAAGTGACTGCAGAACGGACAAAAAGTCTGATTTTTGGATAACCTTGATCAAGTATATGACATGTAAATACATAATATGCAAACATATAACTTACACTTTTATGGTTATATAATAAATTCATTAAGGGCATGCATCGGAGTGAACTTCGTACAATATATTGTTTATGACACGAAAAAATAGTGGCACGAAAGTGACACAAAACTAACGAGTAGTTAACAGAAATAG
>JAQIWN010000238.1:0-42086 GCA_034699025.1 Entomobrya cf. arborea Gr-Col-00668
CCGTTACTATTTCACCTATGACCTGAGAACAAGAAAACGAACTATTTCCCTCCGCTTTTATTTCGAGTCGTTTTCGTGCGAAATATGCGACCTGAGTAGAGGCCATTAAAAGCTAATTGCAACCTTCACTTCCATTTCACCCTCATATCACCCCATAGTGACTAGACACATGGATGATGATCATGCTCTCTCCGCCTGTCTTGTAATGTCAGTTTGTAAATACACTGAACTGATATAAGCCCCATTTCTATTCCATAAAATCGGATATTTTTTTGTGTGCAACACTTTCGCTTTTCCTTTCACCATGCATGTCGTCGTACTTTCAACAATTTTGGATATATTTGTACTTTTAGCAGAACAAAAAGCATAAGTGAAAGTTGGACCATATGAAATGAAGTAAAGTATTTGTTATATCCACTAGGAAAACTTTTAGTTAATGATTAAACTCTGCTAATTTGTTCGTAAATTTTATAATAGCCTAACTTATTTCCTAATATAATTAAGAGTAATATATCCCTACATATTTCTAACTAACTCACTCACTCAGAGAGTCTGCCAACTCATTTATTTGGTTTTCTTACATTTTCCGCTTTTCCTTATGTTGCCAAGTTACTGATTTCCTACAAAAGTAACTCAAATGCTCCATGCAGCGCGTAGTACAGACGTGCACGATTAGGTATCTCATCTATTATCTTGTGCAAACAAAATATTTAAGTGGAGATTTCATCGCATCGTCATAGTAGTCATCATTATATTTTGTTCCATTGAGTTAGACTCACACTTTCTAATGAAAGACTAGACATATTCTATACACGTTTTCTTGAACTGGAATGTTTCCGTAGTGATGAAATTTTCCAACTAAGTTGTAGAAAAAAATTACGCAATGATTGAAGAGTATTAAGCAATAGGAGGCCAATATCGTTATGGTTATAAAGTACCAATTCAACAAAGAGAGGAAATCTCAGTAAATGGACCTAATCTAGTCTGGTCTGTTTTCTCTTCAGAGAAACTATGGAAACACTTGAATTCCAAAGTAGTTCATAGCACATGAGGGATGCTATAATCTCTTGACGTAAATAAGTGATCCTCCGATCCTCTCAAGTTTCGAAATTACCTTGGTAGTCAGTCGTACATCGTACATCGTACAACTCTGCCGTGTCTTGCTGTTAGCTAAGAATCATTTTTCAAACTTGTTTCCAAAAACCGATTAAGATCTTTCAATAAAAAAACTCTTCTTCGCCAAAATACCATATACCAACTTTAAAAGGGTCACAACTCAACACTTCCCTGAAGCGCAAGCGACCATCATTTGTTTTTGGGTTATAAATCTATTTCATGGGTGATTTTGCACCTTCCAGTGGTCTTCATGCTGCTTTACCTACTACCTTATTTCCGCGCTTTCACTTTCATTCATTTGTTTTATCACTCACTCCAAAGTAGAGTTTCTTGGTATAGTCATCGTCTCGTCACTCATCACTGATTTCCCTTCTTCATTCTTCGGACAAAGTGATGAGCCCAAAGTAATCTACACAGATTTCTTAACTGCAGTGTTCCACACATGTGCAGATTTACATGAGCATGTAACCAACACATTAAAAGAAAATGAAATGGGAAATAGACAAACAGAGCAGAGCAGCTTACACCACAATTCACAATGCTCAAAACTTTTCCTATTTCACAAACTATTTTTCTTTTGCTTGCTTTTGCATACTTTCAAAGTAAACTTGAAAGTGTTTCCCATCTAACTAAACTACATGTATAACCATACTTGATGATCGTAAAAGGATATTATGTAAACTAAACATGGTAAGTAGTAAGTACTGAATGTTCAAGACGGATAAACCAAATAAGAGTAAATCTGGCTCCCATGAGCCCATGTTTCATTATGGACGACGGTTCCTGCACCTGTGAATCTTAGATAATAAGGCTGATTTTTCTGTCAACCCCGTCTCCCGTCCGTTCCACTGGATGACCGCTAGTGGGCACAAATGTTAGCAACGAAATGTAAGAGATTTTTTTTTCGTTTTACACTTTCTCTGGACCTTTCTATACTGCTGCTTTCCAATCCAACTCACGTACATATTTAATTTGTAAAAGAAGTTATCCGAAAGGATAAAAAAGTTTATGCTTTAATATAATTTTGAAGAATGCGTGTGAGATGGTGGTGATATGCTTGATTTTACTTACTTGTGTGCACCAAAGGTTCAGATAGCGTAAAGAGGGAAGTTTGATTAATTGTTCGGCACAGGCACTGGTCACCTGAGTGAAAGCTAAACTCAAACACTCCAAATTCCCGAATGAGCCACAGCTGAGAAGCTTGGCCAAGTCTTTGTCCGTACTTCGGCTGGGTAAAGTTAACTTTCTTGGACCTCCCTTTTGTTGCTGTAAAAAAAAGAAAATAATGAGAGTAAGGATATAAAAACACAAGAATTGAATTTGTTTGCCAATTATTCCCAATTAATGGACCGTGTCAAATCGAACATGCCTACTAGTCTTACAATAAAGTTGCTCAGAAAACTTAGTTGGTAATCACAACTAAGTGTCCATTTAATTTTTCTCTAACTTTCACTCTTACTTCCACTTGAACACTTTCACCTTAACAAATTATTTTGCAAAGATAGAAAAATTGGTGTAAAGTCACATACCAGTTCTTTCAAGTGAAGCTGCCTATTGCATAAAGCGAGGTAGTTGGCACTTCCGGTAGGTGTACTTTGAAGAGTTGTAGCAATCTGAACACGTTGGTCATCACTCTGAACAAGTTGCCACTCGAGAACCAGGCAAAGCGCCTCTTGTGCAGCCGAATTTTCACGTAGTGCTAGTAACATGCTGCTCCCAAGTAGTTTACCACCAAGTTGGGACAAAAAACGCTTTCTCCGACAGCAGCAATTTAGCAGTCTTCCCAGCTGGATGTAAAAATGTTTCATAAAAACAAAAACAAAAAGTTTATGATTAAACGCTGATCATAACAAAAAAGTACAAATTTAATTTTTGAAAATCAACTATGAAAATTATGTTTGGATGAAATAAAAATGTATTCCTTTACCATTACACTCCATAATTCGCCATCATCAAAACAGGACGAGCTGGATGGGGCAAATTGATGAAACCAACCTTCCTTCCCATCCCTAATTCCAAGTACCATTTGATGAACATCACACCGGTGGTCCGTCCCAATCCTCCGAACAACGGGCGACAGGCTTCTGTAACAGAAAAATTAATTTGTTCTGTGTAATGAGGTGAAATTATGGAATTATTTCTAAGTTACAAAAGAAATTCTAGTTAAAATCCAATATCACGGTACATTTAACATGGTTAGCATACAATTTTTAAATTCATCCCTTTTAAGAGAGTTAAAATAATGTTCATGTGCTCTTAAACGTGATTCTCAACCGTTTGAAAAACAATTTCGTATTCTAAAGAGAATCGCCAATAAATTAGATAATGTGTTAAAACTATGTAGGCGTTTCATTAGTATGCAATTTACTCTATAAGTATTTTATAATTTTATCACCTGAGGTAATAACAAAGTCCTTCAATTTGTTTCTGATTCTGACACATTCAACATTAAACAAGTTTTTACAAAGTAAGTGCCAAGTGAAATTACATCCGCTAAATGTTTACCAAAAACTGTTGACAACTTCATTTAAAATGTTTATTAGCTTTTATAAGCTTATTAGGTCTGCCCTTCTTTCCATTTAACTTACTTCGCATCAATTGAAGCTGCTACTTCGTAGAAATGTGAATTCATTAAATTCGCCTACCCACTGATTTATTCCCCTTTTTTCTATACTTCCCATATATTTTAATGACAACCTTACTAATGTTGATCATGATCATATAATGTTGGTTATAGAACGAACGCTGATTACATTCAAGTTGATTGAACACAAGTCTTCCAAACAAGCATAAACATTTTCTTCTTTCCCATCTACTCCTCTTTGTAAGATCGTTTTTGATGCCCACTTTACTACCTTCCTTTGTTGGCTATTTATTACAAGACTTTTCTATTGGATCTTACAAACATCACGTAATAATATACTTTACAAGATATTTAGAGGCTAAAAATGTTTGCTATTTTATTGCTTTGTGTTATTGTCGGCTTAAATGTTTTCTTCTTCTTCTGATTCTTAAGAGAGGTTCCTTCTTTGAAGATACTGAAGTGAAGGATATTATTTTTCTTTTTATTTCTTGTCAATATAATAGCACTACTAAACTCAGTGAGGGCGAACAACATCACACACACACGGCAATCACCGCCTACCTATTTCACTTCTTTCTCTTTTGGATGAACCAAAACAATAAGAGGAGCACACACACACCAGCACACCACCACCCCCATCATCATTCCACCACACAACTTTTATTTCCTTTTACTTTTATTGTCACTTACTAAACAAGAAGGAATCAAACTATGTTCATCAGTTTTTTTTACACACATAGTCTTTATATTATTATTGCTTTCTTCTTTGGATTGGAGAATGAGAAAGAAAAGAGAAAGTCTTTAGTATACTCTTTTAACACACACGATTGATGTGAATTGGATGATGGTAGCTTAGCTCTACACATTCCACCACTATTCCACCAAGGGAAAATCCTACTTGGTTGGGTCTGGTGAATGGAATCTGAATTGCCTACTTTTATTTTTATTACAAGATTGCATACAACAAACGAACATCAAAACTATAAGAAGATGGCATTGTATTATTATTGCAAAGACGCCAATTCTTTGTTCGTTGGATTTTCTCTGTTTCTTATGTAATTGTAATCCGGATCTTTCTAATGTCGATAATCATTGCCCTTTTTACTTTGTCCAGTTGACTGTCTCTGAGTCTGTTCTGTATCTCCTTGAATATAAATATGTACACAATTTTGTGTACAATATTGAAGCATACCAACTTTGTTTTGTTGCATTGCATAACATTATAATAAAGTTATACTTTCTTATACACAGCAGCAATACAATTCAATGAGTAGTAAATTACTTTTGATAACTATAATAAAAAATCGTAACAATCATAAATGACCCATGTTTATTTATTGGGGCCGGAGATTAAATTTGGTGAACAGAATCTATATGAGAATCTGTACAAATGACAAATTTTGTATAAGGAAGCCCAACAAGCAATGCAATGTCTTTTAAATTTTGTGGGAAAATTTTCTTTGAGAGGCGAAACATAAGCAGGAGAAACGCAACATTGGAATGGAATCATCAGCAACCAAATGAAAGGATTTGTGTCAAGAGTTTCTGATAAGAGTGCTATTGATAGTGAAATACTGACATCCAATACATACATGTGAGGATATGTCCACCTACCTAATATATATAATTATGCAAGCATATTGCCTGCTGCAATACCACCCACGCCTATGCTATCAAGCATGCCATATGTCTTAAATAACAATACAACATAGACAGAACTATAATATCCCTACATATTTCACCTTTTCTCTTATACCTATAAAAAGTGATGAGAGATATGTCAAAAACCAAGTGAAAGTAGAAAAAAGTAAATACCTAGACCCTATTCATCCACCAGCTAGTCCCATTTTTTTCTTTCATTCTTTTCGCCAAAAAAACCTCTTGTCTTCCACTCTACTACTCCACTTCTCTTTTCCTCTTGAAACACAGGCGACATGTTTTAATGAGAATCTGGGACCGCAGTTTTCAGAGAGAGAGGAGAAAAGAAAGAACAAGCGCACATATAACAATCTCTCTGTGTGGATGAAGTAAATGAATCTCCTCGTCAGGATTAAATGAGTTCTTTCAATAAATCCTTTTTGGTGAAACCGAAGCCAAGAAAAAGAAGCTGGCGGTAGGGACATAAAACTACAAAATAGAAACGAGTACGACCAAAAAAATGGGAAAAAACTGTAGGATGTAGTGAAGTCTAATGATAGAGATGTTTTGTGTGTCATGTCGTGTAATACTATTTTATTGGGCTTTTCTCTCGCAAAATTATTACGTATTATTATAAGCAATAAATGTGTTCGTAGGCATATATTTATAAGGAATTTAATATTTTAATATACATTTATACATCATAGATAATAGCATCTTTATTGTGGCAAATATTTTTTATTTAGAATATTATTATGACATGCCTTTTCTTGGAAAATTTTCTTTTCATATTTGTCTGAGCTGAAGGAACATTTTAGTGTTAACAACTTTAGGGCATCGTTTTTCAAGAATTTACGTGTTTATTGGGTAATTTATGGGAGAGGGAGTTGGTGAAAGTAAACTTTCACAATTTATAATATTCTTTTATAAGCATAAAGTTAAATGGTAGGATTTTACTGTTGTAGTGTAATAAGTAGTCAGATTAAATGAGATATGTAAAATAATGCCGTAGGCAAAAATATAGGTACGTATATGCTTTTCAACACCACCTCTGTCGCTGCCGCCCATTAGGATTTTCTAATTTACTCGTGCTATCTAAATCTAAAATACCCTTTTACAGTGTTTAATATATGCTGTTTAGTTTTCTCCACCAACAACACAAATGAGAGAAATTTAGATCCGACCATACAGCAGTTTTGTATCTGGTTGACATACAGTGAGATCTAATCTGGATAACGTAACGCAACAAACTTTGCAGACAAGATCATAGACACATGGAACTAGCCAAGTCACTAATTTGTAATTTCCAGGAACTCGTGACAACTGATTAAATCCTGAAATTAAACGTTTACACAGTTTATACGATTGGTGAATTGCATACACGTTACGTACGTGTCGTGTTCATGTTGTTCTGAGTAAAGTTCAGGTCAGATTAGATAAATATGCTAGAACGCACTAAACTAATACGATATGGTATTTCTCTTGAATGATTGACTGGGGCATTAAGTGACGACATTGATGCTGAGTTCTGCTCACTCAAATTCACACGAATAAACAAATTGATTACCACACCTACACCCACTACCCAACATCTTTTCTCATTTCCCCCTGAAAAAATATAAAACGTTAGACAAACATCCTAGACTTATGTGCTTGTGCATTCCAAGCAGATCCGTTGTGTACTAATGAACGGAGTGAGAGTAATTGAATTTTCTGGTTTTCATCAGTAAAAGTGTTTATAGGTTTCTATTCGCTGTTGTGCAGAGTAAAAATAAAAAGTTGTGGAAGAACAGAAGAACACACGTTTCATACATGCATGTAAGTAGGTGACGAAGGGTAGATGGTAGAAACAAAACTTTTTTATTGGTACAAAACGGCATAAGGTCTTTGTTGTATAATATTCTTTTCATTTTCCTGATTAACACCAGCAGTTTTCACTTACTTTGTTTTGTGCTGTTATGCATGCTTACATAGTTTATAAATAAATATAATTTCTGGGTAAAAGAGCATTCGGCAGAGCAGAGAAGGTGGCATAATATTCAAATTTGCATGGCTAATGAGAACTATTAGTTAACCTGTTGGATTCTAGGAGGTGTAGAGTTACTAAAATTAAAACTTTTATTAAGGTTCATCTCTACTTTTGCATTGTACAAAGTTTGTGCATGCCATTTCACGTGTAAACTTTGATAATTTCTATGAACTTCTCAGGTGAAAGAGTACATTTAACTGTATGCATTTTTAAACGTTACGTAGCAAATAAAGCTAAATTTAGATGCAGCTTTAATTGGACAAAGGGTTATTAGCTGGAATTGGACTGACCTTGTAAAAAGGGGGTTATTTAAGGCCTCATCTGGAAAGGGTATTGGCTGCAGTAATTGTGCAAGGCTAGGTCTCCAGTCTTCAAATTCGGATCTATGTAAAAAAAAAAAGTTGGTAATTATAGGCATTTCATGTGAATTTAAAAGACAACTGCAATACAACAAAAATTGTACATACATGGTATCAAAAATGGCTAAATAACAGAGAAGTTGCTCGTCATAAGGAATCTCTTTCAGTTGAATACTTTCCATGTAAGCGGCGGAGGGTGACGTATTTAGTTTTTTCTCAAAAAGTTGAAACATTGCTGCTAAACAAACTGAGACTAGATTGGACATGACGCGTGGATGTGGACAGCTACTGGCAGGACCATGAATACTAAATAAAATCACGAAAAAAAGTTTTTACTCAACCTTCATCACACAATCATCATTCACCCACCGACCCAGCCAATTTTCCAATTAATTGGCATTGCTTTGATCGTTCACATAATGACATATGATGACGTTTTTACCTTTTGACAAAATTCCGCACTACGTTGATTCCATCATTGTGACAATTCAAGGCTTGGATATATTCCTGAATGAATAGCCGCATATACGGGTATTTTCCAAAGTCCTGTGAGAAAGTAATCAAGAAAATTTATTAGAATCCAGACAACCGTATTCTCAACATAACCAAAAAAAAGTAATTCATACATATGATTTGTACTCAAAATAGCAAACTTTCTTTTTTCATCATGGATTTATACACATTTTTTATTGTCAATCATTTATAACAAAGGTAAAAAATAAAAAAAAGTAAATCAATACGCACAACTCTGTGATCACTCACGCGAAAAGTTAACTGATTCGGTTCAGAACTTGCTTTGTTCAAAATGACAATTTCCGCTACGTATACTTACCCTTTTAGTTCCGTTAAATAATACAAACATTATCATCAAAGACAAACAATCATCATGAATATTTATTTTTATTACTGCGCTTTAGAGAACCTTCACTTCTCTTCTCACAGAGCAGTTTTCCGCTCATGAATATTTACACTAACTATAAAAGCATCAATCTTGATTGATGCTGCCTGCCGGACTATACTAATATACTTTGTATATTATTTACATCACACATACTGAACACTACTGAATGATGAGAGATAACCGCTGTTAACAATGACCATGATATTAAGACAAACTGAGGGTGGAGGGCAGTAATAAAAAGCCCTAAAATAAATACAAAGTAGGTAAACTACTGATGTTGCTGCATTGACGCTTTTGCAATTTCGAACAACCTTGTTTCTGTCCAATGGCAAGGTTTTATTGTGCCTTTCTTACCTCATTTGTTATTACAACACAAATAAAATACTTTATGCATTACTTTTCTGATGGGTGGTGATGATATGATGGTGAGATACTTTCATATTATGCATGATTCCATCCTGATAATGACGGAGAGTAACAGAGGACAAATGAGTGAAATATGTATAACAAAAGAGTAGAAACTTCATCCAGTAAACAAAACTTTAATCATCTCTCCTCACACAAGTTAAAGGGTTACAATAGAAAAGAAAGTGTGTAGAGAATTGCAAATAAAGCGTCCACCCCAAACGTTCTCATTAGTGGAGATCAAAGGTAGTTCCTTCACTATATAATAATGTACCGTGCCGTAGTGTGTCTTGTCATATTGAAGAGCAAGTGAGCTGTTGTATTTGTTGTTGCATAATATTATGTTCCGTCTGCTCTCTCTCTCTCTCTCTCATTTACAATCGGTCGTCGGTCGGTTGAAATTCATGTGAGGATGACGGTGATGTGTTGCAATAATACACGCAACGATTCTCTCTTTTCATTTTATAGCCCTTTTACTTTCCCCATTTTTTACGACGTGATTGAGCGCAAGATAACAGAGCACTTTGGTGAACCGAGTGAAAGATAAGGGAGAAAAAGAAGGTGGAAGTTTAATTTCATGATTGTCTGGATTTTTTTTATCCCGCATGGCCGTCTGTGTCTATGTGCAATGATTTTAGAAAATGATAGCTTTATACACAACATGTCTGACTGTATGGTATACAGGTGAGGGAGTAGGGGATACATCGACGAATGCAATATTTTTAGTACAACTTGCCATCATGATCATCATCATCTTTATTTTGCAAGGCTGTTATATTTATGTTGCTACAATTTTTCTTTATAAATTGCTTCACTCACGTATTTTAGGGGTTGGTTTGGTTGCACAATATTTTTTGCACGTGAGCTGCATTGCATTATGTACGAGACTAGTAGACCAGGGGTAAATACCGGAGGAACTCTTGTTAAAAAGAAAACTGTGTAAGGTCTTATTCTACTGACCCTGGTTTACTGACTAACATTTATATTATTTTTTACTGCGGTATAAATTGGTGGAAAATATTGGAAAACAAAAATGGTAGTGAGTATACACACAGGTAAGTGTGACGCAATTATTAAATACTACTGCACTCCATAAATAAACATTTCGACAAGAAAATTTAGTGGAAACCCGCTCCACCATACCATATACACCACCATCAATCAATAGTGAATTTAATTTGGCAATTTATTATTCTAGTTCGGGAAAAAAAGAAAAACTCAGTCAGCCGAACTCTTCTACCTGAAGGAGTTCAAAAAATGGAGGATAGCAATTTCAGGAGAAAAAGTTACTGGATTTGGTGGTGGCAGTGGCGTAGGAGGAAAGATAGGATTGGATTGTCTGTATTTGTGTGTACTGTTGTCTGATTCCACTGCCCAACTAACCGTTCATGTCAGAGAAGAGAAGCATTAAATAAGAAACTCAAGAAAAAAATAACATGAATTCTATTGCATTGTGTGTTCACTCTATACACTACTACATCAAGCTAGTTTACTATTAAGAATCCTCGTGGGAAATCCCTTATCCGCCGACCGATATTTCAACTCAACTATATTACCCTTTTCTCTTGTAAGTGTAGTGTATATCCACACTAACATATAAAGCATTTTTTTCTCAAACTTCTTCTTTTGGGAGAACATCAAACATAAGGTTGATGAGACTTAAACACTAAGCCTAAGGATTGCGTTAGGGATTTCATGAAGAAATTAAAAAAACATGTCGCTTCACCAAAGGACGGGGAAAGTACACTGTACACTATACTAGTATCCCTATCCAACCAACCAACTAACCCAAAAAAATCGTAGCACAATTTATGTTTTCTTATTATCTGATCATAAGATAGATTCTAACAGATAGAGAAAGGGAGATCTACCCCTTCTCTCCGCAAAATAAAATGTATCAATAAACGTCTTTACTCTTGTCTAGTTACCTATTTAAGTAATACATAAAATATGTTTTTAACCAATTCTTAAGGTTTACTTTGAAACTACATAAATGTATTTAGGTGATATACTTGTCTAAAAGCTATACATGCATAGCCAAGTCAATCGTGCACATGATATATTTTCTTCCAGTTCATCGTTTTCCGCTTTCTGGTTTTTTACAACCCCGAAAATATAAGAAATCGTAAAGAAATCCAAGGACATGGAATTCTCCACAAATGTTGGGTATCTCAATTGGAAGTCTCGTGCAGTGAAATTGTTACTTTTTCTATATCTATTTCTAAAGCTGAAGAGCTGACAATACAGCAATATTTTAAAAATTTCAGACAACCTTATTTATAGATAATGCAATTACAAAAGATCATACTGAGCTATTCAACCTATAAATATAAGGCATACTTCCTTTAGGGGAAAAGGAAAAGTAGTACGGATGTCACACAGCAATCACTACACTTTAAGTTGAAACTTTTTGTAATATTTTATCTTTGTAATGGCGTGCGTTATGCAAGTGTTTGCTATTTTCTTCCCGTGTTTTATACGCAATAGGTATATATGCGGTACTATATATGTAATGCACCATGTGTCCTTCTCAGTTCCCAACACCACATTTTATTTGAGAAAGTAGGTGAAAGTTTTCCTACTCTTGAGATATTTTAAGCTGTCAAGAGAATAGAATCGGCTACAGACATGCCACGCGCATCGGGTGTTCACAAACAATGCATGACATGGACATCACCTCAAGAATTGAATTATTGGAGCATTTTACCACTTTCTATTTTTCTACCAACCAAGAAACATACCAGACACACAATATATTATTATAATAAAACTCCCTCTGATGAATTACTTTATATTGCCCTTATAATATTATTCAATTTTTCTAGCACATAGTTTAAGTCATCAACATAATGGGACCATAGAGGGTAAGAGTTTTACTGGCCATTCCATTCATCTAAAATAAAATTGTTTGAAGAACTAGAGTAAGAAAGTAGCTGAAAAACCAGAGGAGGAATACTTTTCTACTACCTTAACCCCACACCACCACCAACTTGAGATTGTTTTGCAATCTAAGAACTTTTTATCCATTTGCATGAGTGCATGCCTTTTTCCTTCTAGAATTTTTTTACTATTGCCAAATGATCAGTTTATGCAATGCACCGTTTTTTGTCTAGACCAAACCAAGATGCGAGGCGATGGGCGTTGTATCCGGCTGTTCTCTCTTTTTATTTTTTTCACGCAACACCCAAACAACAGAAGGTTAGTCATAAATCATACGAGAGAGCCGAGAGAAAAGGACGAAAACGGCATCAATCATCCTTCATCAATAATATTACTGTACATTTCCCTTCTTTTCAACTTCCTTCTTTTTCATGTCTGTCTTGTCTAAAAGTTACTCACTCTTTCACACACACACAAACACAAGAAATGTGAGCGATAAAGAGTTAAAGGGAAAACATTTTCTATAAATAAAATGTCAGCGTTTTGAGTTAGAAATTTGGGAAAATGAGTTCACATCGAATCTCTCCAAAGATTGTATGTTTTTGCTAATAAATATGCTTGTTGTTTATCACGAAAATATTCTTCACTACTTGTTCTCTTTTTCTTGTGTTGGGTTTTGTGGAAAAAGTGAAAAACAACACAATATTCTCTTTACACACTTTCCACACTGAATCTTATGGGTCTTTTTATTCTACTTGACTTGAGGATTCTTTAGAACAACTCAACTCAAACATTTGATTCAACTTATGTTTTTTATTGGGTAAAGTGCTATTATGAAATCTTTCTTCATAACACTTTCGTATACTACGCATCGGAAATAAACATACATAATCAATACTCAATGTGAGTAAGAAAGCTGAAATGAATTAAATTCATAAGGATTTTTTGGGGGAAGTGTCCTTTGTCTCTTTTCTTAGTTTTACCCGCAAACGACTCAGCTCGATAAGGTTATTTTTTTACACATTATATAATATAACAGCCTCCTATTCTCCCCTGAGAAGTATCGCTGTTTCGTTTTTCAAGAAAAAAACATCTTGGTTAGTACTTGGAAAGCTTGTTACTTGAAAGTGAAAGGAAGCAGGAGAGAAATGTGATCAAGAGGAAATCGGGTGTAGTTTTTCATCGACTTTGGTCTAGTCATTTCCTTACTTTTTCTGTTCGTTTGCTATGATTTCTCTTGTTGCCCTTCTTGTCTTTTTTTATACTTCCTTTCTCTCTCCAACAAGCCATTATATGATTGCTTTCACAATGTTCTAAAAGATCGCTCCCTGCCGTTTTTCGCAATAATGGAAAGGATGGAGAAAGGCGAAAAATCTTATAAAAAGAAGTACATATTCTGAACATAACTGAACTGAACTTTGGTTATTAGGCTTGTTGAGCTATGGACCTGAACTGACTGACCGACCGTATTCTCTTGACTTTTTTTCTTTTAAGTAGAGATCTTCTCAAGATACTACTGGTAAAATGTAAGTGAGTAAGTAAGGCTTCAATTCTTCTTTTGTTGAATGAGTGAATGAGAGGCGGAGGCAAATGTCGTTGTAAACTAAATGATTGTGGAGCACTGAGAACTTAGTATATTGACCATCGTCATTTCCCTCTGGGATGCCAGGCAGAGTAAAGATATTAGTGCGCGTTTCCTACTTTCTTTCTTTTTACTCAACAGAGTATTATGTCTGTCTGATTGTCTGAGAAAAAAGAAAGTCGTCCTTTTACTTATATCACATCACATCACTTGTTCGATGGAATGATGGAATTTCCCTGCTAGCTTTTTTTACAACCATGAGTACTACTTTCACCATTCAAAAGTGCTGGCTGTTTTATTTTTGGGAGTTGAAGTTGAATTAAAGGTAAGCTTGTTTTTTAGGAAGAGGAGGAGGAGAACTACAAACAAAATACGGTAACTTTTTGTATAGTTCGCTTGGTACCAAATGTGGCAGGAAAATGACTTTAGGATCGAGGAATTTAGCAGCTATCGGAAATGAAAGGGGTGCATCTTCATTCAACAAGAAAAAAAAACAAGAAAATGGCAAGTTAGCTGATTGAGTTGTTCCATAAGTGGGCTGGGGCTGAACACGAGTTGTTCATATGACGGAAGTTCGTCTGGTCACCAGCATCATCAAGAGAATTGAAAATGTTGCTCAACGATAAGTTTTGAAGTTTCACATTAACAACGGCAATAAGTAGTGAAAGTAATAACTCTATTGGTAGTATACACACTTTGTGTAGTTATTACTTGTACTATTTGCTATGAACAAATAATGAGGAAGTCGTGTACTCCAAACTTTTTGGTACAAGTTCTAATATGATTGGCACTGCTGGATAACGAGATATAATAAAGTCATGAAAAACAAAATGGGAATGTAATATAACTTATCGTTTGATCAGACGGACAAACACAAAAAAAATCATCACCCTTTTTGGCTCCGTAATAAAATACCACATTGAAGAAAAATTCATCCTAATTCTTAGGCTTTAGTCCATTGCTTTGCAACCCCTCTCCTCTTTTTATTCGCATTCTTTTCTTACTTAAGCTTATCTGGCAACCCAACACATTCCCTTGGCAATGACTCAAAATTTGTCGCAAAAGTGAACATAGACTAGGTTCTATTTCCCCCAAATGAATGGCTCGTTACCAACACAACTGCCAATAAGGTTAAAACGATGACAAGTGCAAGTCATTATAAATTATACTGAATTAATAAAGCTGTCATCATCACACTGTTGCTTCCAGCGAATGTCAAATTCAATTACAGCTTTACTCTAAAAAGCAGTTTATCAATATTTTATTTCTGTTAGAATCAACTCGTGGGGATTTTACCTAAATGAAAAAGTAAAGTATCAAATCAAATAACATATTTTTCAGGACTTTTCACAAAAGTTAAATTAAGTACATCCTTCTATTTTTCTAGAAGCTCTAGAGTCTGTACACTACACGCAAAAGAGGATTAGAATTTTTTACGAAAGTAAATTACAAACTAGCGACTCATTTATTCAAAGTTTATTACGCTACGCCTACTTTACTATTGCAAGACATATTTAGCTCGATCCAATTTTACTAAATTAACTTGTTTTACTTTTTGGAGAAATTTTAAAACCGTATAAAATAGACTGTTTGACCAACTTATAAAATAATTTTCTTTGAAGCGTATTTTGCTTTGTTACGGAGAAAACTTTCACTTTAATGCTGATTTCTGACAGGATTTATGTAATAATGGGATACTTACTAGTAGCAGCAAAATATATAGGACATCTGCAGCAGTGGTGGTTTACTTTCCGGAGGGAAATAACATTTAAAACTGGAAAGAAACGAGTTCTTTGTCTTTCCATAAAAATAGGAAGTAGTACAACAAAAATATATATAAGTGTACTCTGTGTACACACACATTAGTTGATGCAGAATGCATACGCGCCTTCCTTTATTAACATTTAAATATGTTCAAACTTTGCAGCCAAAGTGATACCTGATATGTACAAGTAAAAAATATCCAACAATCTATTTTCAACTTCAATTCTGTGGGAGAAAATAGAATTTCAACTTTTATTTTTGCCTCAACGAACTTTTGAAACTTCACTTTTTATACTTTGTTAGAATAGTTGCTAGTTTTACCACGATATCAGATATATTTTATTACTCCCACTAGCATTTTTGAAATAAATACACACAAAATTCATGTCTGCGTGGGTGGGTGTATGCTTCCAAATATAAACTTCAAACTATGCAATATGCAATATACTTTTCGTTTCAATTTTAATGAAAATGGTTTTGCAAAATTAACCGGAAACTTTAATTTTCCTCAATGGTGAAATAAGAAACTCTTTGATGATACTTGAGTCGGCCGATTTAATTCCCATTTTCGGTCTAAAAAACTGGGAGAATTTATATAGCCATTGTACAACATACAAATATCTCTGCCGATGGTGATGGCAATGATAACCAAGTTTTGAATTATTGTATTACATAGTACTTTGTATCTAAGCTTAAAATCTAATGTTAGTGAGGAAACAATGCAGCACATTTTTGCATGTTTTCTCGACCTGAACCGGAATGATGTGCATTTCCTCCCAAACCAAAGTATTTATTAGTGATTTATGTCCCTTTTAGAGTGTACAACTCCCATGATAATACCCAGTTGACAAAAATCGTACGAATCTCTGAGATTTCGTACTCCTTTTTCGCTATGCTAATCGCATAGAATCGCACTGGAATAGTATGCTAATCCAGGGCTTATTGGCCGCCGACTCTGTGCGATAAATAAGCGATTCATTGAGAACAATCGCGTAAAGTTAGCTTAGATTTAGTTCAGAATTCGCATCGTGAGTCGTTTTTTGTTTGTAAACAATACAAACGAAATGAGAGCGAGATCCATGCTATTTTGATGCAAAAGTAATGAGCGATTTCTTGTCGATAACTAAGCTAAATAGACGCTTGGTAATTTTAACTAATCTGACACATCATTTATTCAATTCAATTGCTAAACATCAGAACTACAATTGTTAATATTAAGAATAATGGTTTCTAAACAGTAGAATAAACAGAAATGTCATCCAGTGGGGTCATCACTTTTGGCTCGCCTCTTCCTCGGCGGCTGGGCACCACCTGAACTGGACAGTCGTGCTTCAGAAGCTTTCCTGTAGAACAGTACATATAGGAATCGTAATCGTTCAAACAGTATAAGTAGTTGGCAAATAAATTAGGGAAAAACAATAAATATATAACCTGCGCTCACGAACACGATCACTTGTTTGTTTCAAAATCAGCTGCATCGCCTTGTCAAACGTATCCCGGGAATAATCCGAGATCCGACAGTTATTTTTAACTGAGTCTATTATCAAACAAGAGCATTATCAATTAAATTACCATTTTAATTTCATCTCATTTAGAAATAAAGCATTTTACTTTCAAGGTAAAAAAATACCTATTAAGCATCCAACAAGAGCAGAATACGAAAGAAGACTTGGTTTGTCCGTTTGCCCACGATAATTGTGAAGTGCCACCACTTCGTCAGCACATAATCCTTTGAGAATGGACTTCAGTGCGCCTTCAGTGCTACCGCGTCCGTCCCTTGTCATTTGGAATACCTTTTCAAATAAGATTTGTTAACTGGTCATTGAAGCTAACTTTCATAGCTATTAATAATGAGCTGGACAAAAAATGTTATGAGTACCATCGTATCATACGCCAATGAGTTATCCCGAAGCAATTCGTCAAAGGCCTGTAGATCCTGAATGGTCTTTAGCGGAAAAAATCCTACATCAAAATGGTATTCTGATTTTTTCGAGACACGGGCACCAGTCACATGCTCCAAGATGCTGTTGAGAAGTTCTCTTTGCGCTTTTTGCTCTACCTCCATATCCGTTAATTTTGCGAGAACGTCCTTTTGGAACTCTAGTAAAAATGACATTTTTATTTGTAACAGTTTTAATAGTCTGCACATGCACATGTGTTCTTTTGAATTGCAGCTTACCATCGCATTGTGTAGAACAAACTGTACTTATTAGGTCATTGTTGTCAAGTACAATGGGACAAGCTGAGGAGCTGTGTTCTGGCAAGAATTCAATTCTAGATGATGAAGTGGACAGATTGGTGGAAGGAAGATTCTCAAGTGGAAGGGAACTGAGGAAACTTGGTGGTTGACTTGAAGTTGAATCTTTCGAGTTAATTTGCTCATCTATCACATCAAAACTAGAACCCAATCCGTGTTCATTGCTGTTAACTAGTCCAAGATAAGGCGAGGCGAGGCGAGGCGAGCAAGTCGCTTGGTGGGATGGGTAGCAAGTTATGGCCATTAGTACGCTTCTTTCTTGGGCCATCCTCCAAATCAGATGATCTCAAAGCCAATGGAAGTTTCTCCTTTGCCTCCTCATATGTATCTGTAAATAATAAAGAAAAAATAATAAACGTAATGTAAAAATAATAAGTTTAATTGCAAACAAGCATTTTTAAAATCCGAATAATAAAGTTTTCATCATTATCTTACCAAAGACTCCGAGAATGCGACCAGAATAATTAGTAAAGTCCTCATTTCTTGGTGTTGCAGCCTTCACTGCTTTCGAAACTTTAGTTTTTGAGCCCGCGTGTGGGTACCAACAAAATGATTCGCATGGTGAAAGCCATTTCCAAGGAACAACTTCAGCAGAGTTATCAATGCTGAAGTGGAAGATCACAAAAGAGTTTTCTTTAGAGTTAAGATTCCCTTCCATCGTAGTTTGTGTGTAACAGGTGAAACACAATAACTTTATTGTTACGCACTTTTAAACACAAACACTTATGTTGAACTGTAGAAATATCAATTATGGTGCTTTGAGAGACTTTAGATAAGTCAGTTTTGAATATACCTGCAAGTGTGGAATCACAAGGATTTAAAAAGTACGGCTTCACTTTGTTGCATTCTCTGATCTGTAGCTTGACTTCTTCGCCCACTACCTGCAACACTTTTTCAACCTTTCCTATTCGGTTGTTACTCAAAGCTACAATGTTATTTGGATAACAACATGAAAACCTGCTGTCCTTATAAGTAACTTGATTCGCGCTCTTTTTATGGTTTAAACCTTCAACCTTGGCCTTCGGAATTTGGTACAAATTTTCCTTTTCCACAAGTTTACGAACAAGTTGCTTAATTGGTTGTTTTGGTGACTTTACCAGGCTTTTTACAATTCCTAAGAAATTCTCAAACTTAAAAGCACTAAAACTGTCTAAATGTCCGTGATTTCTTACATCATCAGCTAAATGTACAAGGCCGTGCATATTATATGACATGTATTTCCTTCCATATAGCGTTTTGAACTCTCTGACAAAGTAAAATAATAACTCTTTTGCGTATTGAATTAACTGTTGAGATTGATTTTGCACGCAAAGAAGCCTAATAGATACGTGCAAGACAAGAAAATGATTGTAGTAATTTTCTGGTAGGAAGTTTTTAAGTACAATGGGACCAACATATAACAAAAACGTACGCAACTCTGTGGCTTTCCATCTGTCAAGTTCATTTAAAGATCGTGTCCTTCGAACAAATTCAAATGTAAATTCAGCTCTTCGTGTTTCTAGATCAGTTGAAATTGTATCAATATCACGTTTACGCAGTCGATATGAACATCGTGGTTCATCTGTCCAAAGATTTAGTAATTTTCTTGTGACGCCAAGGCATACCAAGTGCATATATTCATATGTAAATGCATTCACAATATTAAACTTCAGACTCAGTAGGGGTGTAGGTTCATTGTGATGTTGTCTTTGAGACTGATTTCTAAAGGACTCATCAGTTCTAAGTTCAGCAGTTGTTTTTATGTACACGGTTCGTTGATCTACCGCTTTCCTTTCGCTTCGCACTTACCACATGCATAGTAGCCAGAATGACCTTTAACACCACATATAAATGCTCTAGCAGGAGCATCACAGATGAATGCACCAATTGAAACTTTATAGTTATCCCCATTAAATTCTATCCCATTGTTTTGAAGCTCTTTCAGTTCATTCACAAATTTATCTAAATATTCATGCAGATTCTTTGGTTTAGTTTTGCCACAGAATATTGCCACTACAAAAACATAACTTGTATTAGCAACGCTAGATAAAATCGGCCAAAATTGTGTAGAGCTACTTTTATACAATGGAATTCCATCGACATTAAACTGAAGACTTATTATTGAAGAACTTGAAAACTTAGACAAGTAACACTTTAAGCCTCTTTGAATTCCTAAATATACAAATTGACCACCCAATATATTTTCTACTTCAAAAGAAATGTCACATTTTACTAATGTTCTAGGATCTCGAGGTAATTCAACAAAACAACAGTGTGTACGAAGTATTGTAAGCAGGTTTCTAGACGCACACCTAGTAACATTATGCTTAATTATCCAGTTTTTTAGTTCTGACGAAAAATCTTGATGACCACTAACGTTGTTTACACGTAAACCTTCTTCTCCCGACTCCGAACTTGCGATTTGAAGCTGTTGGTATTTTTTAAAGTTGTCTGATAAAATGCCAGATGATGAAGGAGAAGTAGGTTTAATGGAGGGGTCAGGATCACAGATGGTTGAATTTGAATAACCACGAGAAAAATTAGACTGAGAAGTTCTTTTATTTTTATACTTTTCTAGTAATCGGCTCACCACAATTGCTTTCCTCCTCCGTTTTGTACGAGGGCTTAAATGATGAATTGGTGTTTTGCTTTTCCTTTCCATTTTTAACAGATAACAATCAATAAATCAAAGTTAAGGGAGAAAAAATAGAAAATTGACCGGTACAGTAAATTATGTATTTGCGTTGATATCTGCTACATATCGCATTGATTTTGTTTTTATATGTGTGGCGTTTTATTAAAATAATTGATTTAGCTGGGATCTCGTAGAGTTATAGCTTCTTTTAAAATTACCATTTAGTGGCATTAGAATCAAAAAAAATTTGGCTCGAAATCTCAAAGATATTTTGGCGAAACTTAGCGAAAATAAATTTAGCGAATTCGGAGCTAGAATCGCAGAGAGTTCGGATTACGAGATTCAGCGAGTATGTTTACTGGGTAATTACAGTTGGAGTAAGTGAGTTTATTTGCCTTGTCTGTTTGGTTCTAGATTCACTTACTTAGTACTTAGGATGAAGATGATCTCATTACTTTGTCAACTCAGATGTTTCTACTCTATTAATTCGTTGTGTACTCTAACTCCACCTTCCTCATAATAAGCCTTAAGGGTCGCAGTTTTATGGCAAAGCCCTGTTCACAGAGATGTAGTTGCAATATTAATGAACATGAATAAACTTTTCCATTTAAGAAAAAGGCTTCGCTACTACAACACGTACACTAGAAAAAAGGACGTGGACAAAGAAATAATGTACGACAAGTCACAAGTGCTGAGTAAATATGTATAAATGCTCAAAAGTTGCCGTTTTTAATACTCTGGAATATGTAGCAAAATTGGAAGTATAAATATATTACAACATCTAACAGCACTAAACAAACCACCTCAAACAAAACAGCCATTTTGCTGGTTTCTTTTGCTTCTTGTATTTACTATAACTACTAATTTTCGGTCTCTTTTATGTTTTATTTTGAATATTTATACTATACGTAAGTATAATATATGGTTTGTTTCGTAGTAGTTTATCGTATTACTCTTCCAGTAAAAGAACAGCAGAACAGCTTTTTACCACAAATAAGAGACGTTGCTGAAAAAGTATTACAGCTAAACATGAGACATCGGATGTTAGGACAGGTCCCTTTCCTGTACATGCGTAAATTTTATGTGCTTATTTGTAAACCAAGCTGTCTAGCAACAACGCAAGCCAAAATAACGCTTAAAGCGCTACTCATACTCAACCCTTTTCTGCGTTTAAGTTGATGGAGGAAATAGAAATTCAATTCACACATTCAGAAATATTTTCCAAGCCCAAATGGATTTTTGTCAAAGAATCGTAAGGAAAATAACGATTTGATGAGAAAATTTGAGAAGACAACATGACAACAACCTCAGAAAGAACAATCATATATTTTTTTACTATATTAATTCCATCTTGGTTATTTCTGTATATTTGTTTGTTCTCTCAAGAGTTGACTTTCTTAAAGAAGTCGCATAGTCATAATAATAATCTCATCTGAGACAACCATACTTGCGATGTGCATTATTTTCCCTTTTTGTTTCTATGTTTAGTCTATAGAACCGTCATCAGCTTACAGCTTAGGTATTTTGCTCCTATGTAGTATCCATCCACAACATCATCCCTCCTCCCTGAACAAAAACCACCAACATTACTTGTACTACATCACTATATACTATTACTGCTTGTCCGAAACTTGGGAAATGGTAAGTTGGTTGTTTTAGTACACACTTCTGCAATACGTACGACACACAAATTTATAGACAAGTGGAGGGTCTTTTGTGGGAAGATTTCTATCTTATTGCTTTCTTCTTTAAATGGGGTTTGTACGATGTGTGCATATTTTAAAAACATGGATGTATATTCGTGGGAAAATTATTGTACATGGCTAAATATAAGACACACACAATGCACAGTTTTATCTATGAAACTACAATACTTTATATTTTACTTGTATATTAAAGTTTCGAATTTCTTGCTTTTTCCTAGTGACAAAAGGTGAAGTACCATATTTCTAGGAAAAGGGCTATAATATCAAAATGGAATGTAATATTATATGCATATTTTTGTGAATACGCTGCCACAAAGTGAAAGCATAAGAAAATGGAAAAGGACAAGGAACAAGTAAAGTAACAGAAGAGAAAATACGTTAAGAGGAACGGAGAAAAGGATAGAGGGACGAGGGAGGATGTAAGAAAAGAAGGAAAAAGGAAACACATTATACAGTAAGGTCCCGGGTCGCATCAAGTAAGAAGAAGCTTCTAAAAGGATCTTTTGAAAAGATTTACGAGGATGCTTCTTCAACATTAAAATGCAAACACATGCCTCACATCTTATGTCATATGTTGCTGCTTTCTCTCTGTGTAGGTAGCAGAAAGAAAGAGGACTATGGCTACAACACATCTTATACGTTGTGTCATGTACATTTTTGTATCATTGTATGTCTGCGTAGTCTGCATAATAATAAGTGGAGTGCAATGATGATTCTGATGAGAATTATTATACATGATGTCATGATAAAAATATATTAAAATACAGAGATACACAGCACTACAGAGCCACAGAGAAAACACACATAAAAAGCTTAGAAGGATTAAGGACACGGGCTATTTAACATTTTGTAGTGGGATGTCGAAAAAAATGACTTTTTGGGGAAAAGGAATTTGGTGGGTTTTCAAAAATGTTGGATGGAATCCGAAGCGACACAACATTTAAAACGCACACACTTCTCAACACGATCACGAAAATAACATGGATGACAATATAACGACGACACCGACACATTGCATGGCAAAGGCAACTCAGGTATAAAATGATATGTTAGTCTGGTAGAAAAAATAAAAACAGAAAGAGAAAGATTTCTCTTTTTTCTTTTTGTAGGTCTGTAAACATTCCATCTTACTAATGTGTCCATTTTGTTGTTTGTGTAAAAAATAAAAAGCTTGAGCTGAGCACAAAACACAGAGGTAAGGGAAATAGTACTGCAATTTATTACCACGTTATGTTTGAGAGCCCGTCGAACCACGGGTGTAAATAGCTGGGCAACCAGTGGACATCTTGGTCTACTTCTACAATAACGGGAAAAGAACCGGCAAAGGGATGGTGGTGGGTGAGATCTCTCCAAAAGAGGTGACAAGGCGACCAACACTTCTTCCGCTTGGTTTTTCCCCAAAAGCTCGCCAGCCTGTATAGAAAATAGAAAAAGAGAAAAATTACATAGGTTTATGATGGTAGTCGTAGTGGTTGGTAGAGTGGATTCTAGTGTAAAAAAAGAAGCTTTTATTCAGAAAAATTCTGAAGTAAAATATATTTCTCTTTCAAGAATGAACGGGTGCGCTTCATATTTTGACGTTTTATTTTTATATACATGGAAGTTATGATGTTCGCTACAATTCAATGAAGCAAAATAAAAACCAGAAAAAATGGAGGCAGATGACAGAGTAGAGAGTATTTTTAATGATAACTATATGCAATTCAGCTTAGAATTATTCAAAAGGCCAGCTTAAAATACATACAAATGTTTTGAAAAAGATTTTTTTCTGGGAATAGAAAATTTATCTTTAGAAAAATAAAATTGTTATTTTCATCATTTCACAATTTACCTGAAAAAGTTACACTGAATGCAAAAACCTTTTGACTAGTACACAAAGGCGGACAGTTATAAACTGTTAACGAGCATAGCATATATATTTTTAACCAGAAATCCAATAAATTATGCTGGAAAATAAATCTACCCCTTTTCGTCAACATCATCATCATCATGATCACTATCACCGTCATCGTAACTACAAGAGAAGAACGAAGTTTTAATGGATGTATCCAAAGAGAATTTACGAGTTGGCTATAATGACAAGGATAGGTTGATGTTAGCAAAAGGCACTTTTTGGCAGTCAAGTAATAAAAAAGTTTTTCCGATGTGATGTGATAATAGCGGTGTGATGGTGGTGGTAGTGGTGATGATGGCGATGATGATGGTAAACCAGATGTAAAAATATGATATCTGTCTACATTGCATGTATAAAGTGTTCTTATAAGAAAATGATACGCATCTCGTGACTCCTCCAAGTCAAGTGAAAAGTCATGCTTGTGCAAACTGCGATGTGCGAACTTGTGAAATTTCTTTAACTTCCGAAATTCCAAAAGTGATCTTTTACGGCCTACATCAGTAAAGTAGAAGTAATTGCTTGGAGAATGAGAGAGTGAGAGAGAGGGAAAAAATGTGTCTTTTTGTTTCTATATGGCGGGGGGCATGGCAATGGCATACGGTGTCGGTCTCGCTGATCCTGCAAATGATAATGCGGCAACTTTTTTGTGTACATGTCTTATAAAAAAAGTAGTAGCACTAGTAGTGGTGGAGATGGAGAACATTTAGAGTAAACCTATTAAATATCTATTTTAGGTTTTTCTGTTAAAAAAACTTATGAATGGAGTGAGCAGTTCGAACTTTCTTTTCTTAAAATATGCTTACCTAGGCAAACTATACACAACTCACACAAGGTTGCCTACATAGTACTAGTCATATATCTTTCGAAGAAAATTTTCCAAACAATAAACATTGCATGTTATACGTTCAACATTTTGGTGTTGTAACATTCGTTCTCTCGTAGTACTCTAAAAAAAACTACGCATTTACTAAATGGATTAAATGAGTGAAACATGTCATGATCATTATAATCATCAAGGCAACACAGAAAATATACAGAGCATCCGTGGAAATCTGCACTACTGAAAAAGCCAATGCCCGTATCCGTCAATAGGCCGTCGCAAACAAAGTTAACCAGACACAATGTGAAGTCACTCAAGCTTGTAGTATTTACTGCTTTTTCCCCTAGTCCCTCTCATCCTCGTCAACAATATAATTACTGTTGGGCTATTTCACTTGTGCTTTTCATGCATACATTATTACGGCATGTGTTTTGTGTTCGAGCCATCTCTACTTCGTCTTATTTTTGCATTTGCCCTGAGTTGAGTAAAAAGGAAGAACATGACAAAAGAGACCTTTATTTTTTTCTCTGCATCTTTGTAACAATGGTGATAAGAAACAGCTTTTTGAAACTTAAATGCGTAGTGCTCAGAACACAGCCGGACAGAAAATGCGGATGGACGACCGACTGTTCTACACTGCTATATCGCATTGCTAATTACATGAATGGTTGAAAAATACGACTACGCTTTAATATCATTTTCTAGTTTCTAGTGTATTAGTATTGTCAAACTGGGAAATGTCAGTGAATGACATTAAAAGCGAAGAAGAAACGCTAAAATAAATAGAGGAGGGAACATTAACGGCGAAATGAGAGTTTACTAGCAAAAAAAACTGAGGTAGTAGGCGGCATATGGGAAAAATAAAACGGAAAGGCATTCAAGATAATTATGCTCCATTACTGTTCTCTTTGATTAGCATTGAGAGCCGCAAGCATTTTCCGGACGTTCTCTACGTATTGTCGTCATTGTTAAGAGACAACAACAGAGGTAAAAAAGGGAGTAGCGCTTTCTGATGTTTTTGTACATAAAGTCGACTTTTGAGAAAGTTACTGAGTTTACTTTAGGACGTGGGAGGATTCTGTAGCATAAATTGTAACTGCATGTTAAGTTAACTGTTCGCAAAATAATCTCTGAACATACGGAAATTTCTAACGAAAGCCAAAAGACGTCATTCAATAAACTAAATCAGACAATATGTCGAAGAAAATATTAATTTGCGAAGATAACATCCTTTTGGAAATTAGAAATATTAACTACAAGGCCGCTTATTAACTTGATGATGTTTGTGAGTCGATCCGTATCATTCAACTCGTCTGAGCGACCTGTGAGGATCCAATGTTGTATTTAGATGCGATGTTACGGCTATGACGATTTTTACAAATAATTGCTTCGCAACTTGGCTACACGTAGCTTGATGAGCTTATTCATATGAAGCAACACACTAATTGTTTGAGAAACGAACTTCAAGAGAATTACCAGACTTTCTCTTTCCAATCTCCTTTAATCTTGTATTCTTGGAAAGCCAGTGTGCTATTTTACATTAATTAATGAAATCAATAGTCGGATTCAATACACTTCATATGAATGCGTAAATGTTGTGTAGCCTTATACATCCAACTAAATAAAGTTGATCTCTTAGACGTTGTGATGATGAAGCCATATATTGTATTCCCACATGCTTTTCTTTGAATTTCACTTGAGCAAGATTTCATTAGATTTTTATTCCATTCTATTCTACTTACTACAGTCAACTTAGCAAAATGACAAACAGAACTGGTTTCTACGAGGCGTTTCTTTTCAACATCGCAAGAGAGTCGACCTTCTCAATTTGATATTCAAAGTCGAGTAAGTGTCTGCGTCTGTGACTTTCTCACAGCAGCGTTCTTCTCGTTTTGCACTTTGCATATTTAAAACTTTCAATTTTCTTTTGCATAAAGAAAAGTACGACCCTTAAAGCTCATATATTCTCGTTTGTAGTGTAAGAACTGCTTAGAATATATTACACTGAATAATTCCATTTTACTAACTGTGTCGTTTTACTACTTGCTATGCGTTCTCTGGAAAAAAGAGAAAGTTCAATTACTTGTATTAGTCTTCTTGGTTGGTGGTAAAAAGATATAATAATACATTATGTGTTTTATATGGGTTTTATAATAATTTTCTTTTTACTGTACTGTTTACACCCCGGTGCGATGTCCTTTCTTATAATATGCAATTACAAGTTCAGCTACGCTACCATGATGACAGTGAAAACTTGAGAAATTGGGCTAATAGAGAAAATTTATTCTTTATGGTAGCAGTATATTGTTAAATGGCTTCATCTAGAGTTTTTTTTGTGGGTGCCAGAACAGTTTTACAACTTGAGTACCCAGTGCTTTATTACATCGAAGAAAACAAAAAACATTTTATGATTGCGTTTTATATGAAAGTTGATGTAAATTGGTCATAAAACGCATGTTTTTAGATTGTTTATATTTCTACACAATATTTGTTCGTATAGACGTAAAATAACTTTTTATAAGCTATAATTAAGTAACAAGAAACTTACCGAATCCAAAAGATTAGATACAATTTCAATAGGAACATGTGAAATGCAGTCATCTTGAAGGGGAGTGGTAGTGGCAAAGTTGACCAAGGACTGTAATTTAAAACATGAAAAAGGTTAGAATAAATGTAAATTCTAAACACAGCACACCGTCATCGCTGTATCTTATGTGTATGCATTATTATTTTAAAAAAGTAGAGAAAACAACGTTTTTTTTACAAATGAACACCACCCAAAGAGAAAATTTACCGCTACCAAATTCTGTTCGGTGAAATTACTTTTCCGTAACCCAGTTAAATTTAGAACATAGACAAAAGTATGAACATATCACCCACACTAACAGAACTTCAACTGATTACGTGACATCAAAGAAGCCATTTTTGCACTTGCTAGGAAAAGTATGAAAGCTTCAGAGAACTTTCATAACAAATTTGCTGATGGCACCAAATGATGTGGTAAAAATATCCGCAATTAATAGTTCATATTCGTAAAATGGGGTTTGTGTTTGCCCATAAAAAGGATGACTTAAAACTACGATAAATATATATGATCCTTCTTCGGCCCATTTTATGATATGCAATTTAGGACGCAATAATTCCTTATTTTAGTGTTGTAATAATCATCCCAGTGAAAGTGGTATTCTTAGTTTATTAGAATACTTTTCTCTCTTTATATCCATTATATTTGTACTATATATGCCAATAAATTGGAAAGGAGAAATAAAGATTTCTAACCATAAGTTTTAAGAGCATAAAGTATGGCAAATGTCATGTTTGGAACATCATTCAAAATTAATATAAGTGCAACTAATGATATACTAATGGCGAGCAATTTATTGGATTCATTTATACTCTATTACCTGTACGCCTGTAGATTTCTTAGAAATCATATTCAAGATTCCGATGACATTTTTGAATAAATAGAAGTGACCTGAACCTGTGACTGGATTCAGTATAAAGAGTTCTTTTATAGATATAAGTTGGGTTGGGTGTATAAAGAAAGTTGAGTGAGAAGAGAAAGGGCAAGTGAAGTGAGTGAACAAAATATTATGGTTCATCATGGTCGACGGTCGTAAGAAAGATTGTTTGTCAGCAGGCTGTAAACGAAGTCGTGTGTCTCATGTAAATGCTTTGATCATAAGATTTTTTCTTGTCTGCATTTTTTTCTGCTTGTGACTTGCCTGTACACGACCTCCTTGCCACAAAATGTCAGGAAATAAATGGTAACGAGACAGGGAATAGATAGGACGAAGAGGGAAATGGGCAAGACATTGAGTCATAAAAATTAAGTGGATCTATTCATGCGATGTGATATGGTATGGCAGTTAGCAGTAAAACCGATTTATAAGGTTTTATGCTATAATTCATTGTTTTTTACATTTCCGATATAATGTGTAACGTGAGGTTGGTACCAATGTGAGGGATAAAAAAATGACTGAGTACCTAAGCAAAAAAAAAAGATTTAGCAGAAGTTGCAGACAATACTATGTTGTCATTTGGTTAATTTTTTTAAAGACGGGTAGATAAATGATCGTATAAAATTTTGGTCGATTGCTAAAATTTGGTTGAAAGTTTTGAGTGATCTAATCTCCTAATTATTAAATAGCAACAACATGGTATAGTATTTTTCACATGCTATATTCACTCGGCGTCGGCTAAGCATCATATACCCCCATGTGTTTTATGTATGGTAGTATTTGATGCTTAGCACGACGCCGGGTGAATATAGCATATGGAAAATATAATACATTGCTTAGCAATAAAGATGAGTTCCCAATGGGTCGAAATGGTATACAGCACGACAAAAATGAGAAATAACGTAAGCCAAAAGCTACCAGACCACAACAGAAATCAAATGTGTCATCGTTTAGAATGAAAATCGAAAAATTGAAAATAATTATATTATGTTACTAATAGTTACATAGATAGTTCTTGATAATGTACTTCAAATCAAGTTTTTCCTTGCAGAAAATACTCGCAAAGTATAGCTAATTATATACAGCATGATTTCTCGTACATTAATTGAAACGACCAAAAAGACACTACTTCCATTTTTAAGTTAAAACTTGAATATCAATGATATAATTTTACCCCTTGCATCTTCGTTAAATGAAAGTACTAGCAAACAATACAAACAAACTTTTGGGGAATGGCAAGTTCCATTTATGCACTATGTAAGCTTACAGTTCATCATGGTAGAAATTGTTGGTATGGTGAGCAGTGAGCAAATACCTGCTACAAAAATTCATGCCAGTTTTTTCTATTGAATTGTATATCATGGGAGTCTTCGAAAATAAGTGCGAATAAGGACAGTTTGCTTTCACAGTTGACGACGTCTCACAGTCCCATTGCCTTATTACGACTATTATTATTGCTGCCATATCGTTCCGTTCGACTTGCAAACAGTCTCACAGTCAGAGCCTAACCGAATTGTGGCTAAAAGTAATAGTATGCAATATAAACTATCAGAGATTCCTGATGATGCCCAAAAACTGCTGTCGTAATAAAAATAATGCACACTATTATACCTATGATAATAATAATAACATGATATGTAGTCTTTTGGCGTCCACACTGGAGACTCAAAATCATCTTTTTGCTCACTACCCACAGTACATAGTTACCACAAAACTATCGTCATCATTATAATTTATTCTTATTCCACATCATAACTTCACTACCACCACCCCGAAAACTGAAAGCCATTACTAAAGTATGTGCGAAGATAACCGAACTAATGCCAAAGTATGCAATGTATTCACAAAGATAACTTTGTCGTTTCAAAGTACTTCAACTTGAAGTGGAGAAAGGTGTGTTAAAAATTATTGGTGATTCCATTCAACTTTGAGTAACCACTATGTGTAATATAATTGTACTACTGTGCAGTATACAAAGGTTAGATAGCATTAACTGAATTCAGTATTGTAGTAACAGTTTTTTTTGTAAAAAGGATGTTTTGATTTTGTTTATCATGTAGCTACAAACAGGAGCCTAACTAACTGTATAGCCTTCATTGAATATAATTAGGTTTCAGAGTAAAAAATTAGAAAATAACCAATAATAACGTGCAAGACGCAAAAAGGTAAATTGAATCAAAAATGTTTAAAAAAATGTTAATTTAACCGAAAGTTTTCAGAATTTTCTGCAATTATATTTAAACTATGTACCTAACTAAATTATGTCCATGATTTTATGACAAACGCCTTCACAAAAGAAAGTTTCTTATGTTTTGTATTACAAAAAGGATTTTCTTTAGCTTTCAGTCCAAACTTTCTACATCTTTTTGTATTTAATACAATTTCATTCCACTCCCCCTCCACTAAACTTTTCAAGATGGATAGATATAATTAACCACTAAGTCAGTGTATTTTCACTTCCGGGCTGGTTGGTTATGTAATACATATCAACAGGAGAAGAATAGAGATCTAGTTGAATCTAATGTGGGGGAGCGATATCACGCTTCTGACTTTGTTTTTATTAAAGTCCACTCCTATTCATTCGGTGAGAATGAAACGCTTGTAACTCCAGCTTTGGTACGATGCGATGCATTAAGGCTCAGAGGTTTGGTTTGTTTATTTATTTATTCATTAAAATGTCAGGCCAGCCTACTTCTACTAGTACACTTTGAAATGAATTCTCTCGCTTGTTGAAGATAAGAAGATTATGTGTTTGTTTTAGGAATCACCTTCGTGCTTCACTGGCTTGTAGTCTAGTGGTTTGGCTAGGTTTGGCTAGGTTTGGCTTCATTTTATGATGAGGGCACAAATATATAATATGTGATGGTTTTGGTTGACTCTGTGGCGTGATGTGCCAGTTTTTTTTAAAAAATTAAAAAATGGTACGTCCACCAAAGGCAAAAGCTTTCTTTCCTTTCCAGTCAATTCCATTTTCATCTTCATCCATCCAATAAAGCAGTAATTCAAAGAGCCTTCACCGAAAATCTCTGAAATGCCCCTGTACCTCTTCCATTATAGTGCCGCTGGGCACAAAAGGATTTGAATGGATTTGAAACGCTTTAGTGTGGAAAATCGTGTTAGGATGATAAAAATGGAAAACGAGGAAAAGAGACGCGACATGTCCATTTGATAGTTGCATGCAGCTGTCGTTCTGTATATTATCTTTTTTGAATGAACAAAGACTAAAATCTTTATCTAGTGGTTAGGCACACAAACACAATTCCATATATTATAAAATAGAAATATCATGAACCTTCACCTAGTTATTTTTTCCCTGTGTATATATTTATTTCAGTGAAAATATTAAACAAAAAGACTTGTTTATCAGTGGTTTGACTCGTTTAAGTGAAACATTGTTCATTGTCATTCAGTCCAAGTAGTACTGTGATTTTAATCTCCGATGAGGCTCACCCAGTGAAACCAGAAACCCTTCAAGATAAATCCCACTTTACGAAGGAGAAAGATGAGAGAGAGAAAAGAAATACATGCATTTCACACATACTATTGGTCATAGTGTTGTGCGGTGTGTAGGAGGGAGACGGAAAAGAATAAAGAAAACTTAGTTAGGAGAGGAGTTTGGGAGAAGGTGCTGTGTAAAATATACATATTGTTCGAAGAAGGAAAAGAAGAATGGAAGTTTTAAGGAATGTACAAAGTTAGGATATGAAAATTCCATATCAGAAAACACAAAGCTCCTCTGCTTTCTCTTCTTCCCTATATATTTTTCTCCACCAACACATAGTACTTCTTGGCATCCGTGAAACGAGAGGAGAGAAAAGATGTCACCAGTCTTTAAATTGACAAAGACGAATGGGGGTCTCCACTTGGGAGGTTGGCTAAAGCATTAGAGAAAGAGAAGTGGGATGGTTGCCAAAAGATTTGTCTCTGATACAAAAGGGCATCATTTAAAGACTTTTTTTTCTTCGAGAGAGAAATGAAACTTGGAAAAACTCAAGTACTGTTATAAGTACTACTTGAAAATGGACTACAGTTTGTGTGAGAGTAAAAGTGTACATAAGTTTTTTTCCCCTCTCTTGCCTTCTCTCCTCTCTGTCGTGAGCTGTCGTTTACTAGTCTTCCAACAACTATCGTATCTCTCTCTCTATATATTGTATGTATAGGCATTATTTTACTTTTTTCTGGAGATATAGAGATACAAGTGTGTTTACCATTGCCACACGATCTCTCCTTTTTTCGTTTTTTTCTTAGTACACCTTGTTCTCTCGTCCTTATTCTTCTTCGGCGAAGCAGTAATTTAGTATTCTAAGAATCTAAATTTCAACCTCTTTCCCAAAGAAGAATTAGAACCTTTGGCAATACAACTACTTTTTTTCTTTTACTGTGATGTACTTTTTTCTGGTAAACCTTGTAACTTTCCTTTTACATATAATATTACAGGGACACTTTTTCTTCAGAAGTATGAAGTACTTTTTACTTAGAGAGCAGCAAAGTGTTTAGCTTTAGATCTTTTGTAAAATGTAAGTATTTAGATATATCATCATTAAGTCTGAAATCAGTATGGGAAAATTTAATAAACATAAATTAAAATTGTGAAAATGCCTGTTTAGTGTCACTCGAATGAATCTTCCTGCTTCTGTTGAACTTGAGATTTTTTTGCCTTAATTACTTTTTTCCTTAATATGCTGATATTAAATTTTCACTCAAGACGACTTTACACACTTCTTTTGGAGAAGGAGGATGAGTTGCCATGAAATTCTATAATAGAATGTATTTAGTTTTAAGCTTTGTAAAAAAGTATACAAATTAAACACAATATTTATACAGTAGAAATGCATCACTTTTCAATTTGTCGTTCTATTTGATATTGTATAAATTTTAGTTCTAATAAAGAGTAATTCCTGAGTGACGCACTTCTCCTGTGATTCAAATTAGAATGGTTAATAATACAAACAAGTGATCACATTATGTCAGCCTTGTTAGTTAATGAATTTTCCATACACATGGCCATGAATGAGTACGTAAGTTATGGACTGTTTTACAAAGAACATGAAACGAAGTAAGTGCTTAAAATTTTGAAAATTACAAGTATCTACATACATGTCTCATAATTTAGTTAGTATGCCCACGCAGAGTAACTCAATCAAGTACATAATTTTTAATTTACTACTACAGAAATTCACCGTCAAAACCAGAACGTCACGAACAAGGTATTACCTTAATTAAATACTGCGAGCACAGTGCAAAAGTTAAATGTATACTTAAAGTATTACAAACCCACATTTATAAAAGGATGGGAATTGAAGCGAAAATTAGAATATGATTTAATAATAAAGCAAATATTTGTTATTAACGTAGAAAACAAGATTTACTTGAAAACTACTTTAAATGGTTTCAATTTCAAAATACTTTAAATACTCGCAAAATTTAATCATGAAGTAACTTTTCTCCATGTTCAAAATAAATCAGGGAAAGCTGATACTCAAGGAAATCAGCACAGTTATTAAGTTAAATACGTGTAGTCACCAACCAATATGCACAAACACATCTATTCTGACAGAGAAGCAGAAAATTATTATTTATATAGACGGTTTTAACAAATAATTTGTGAATCAAATTCAACAAGAGTGAATGTTTGTTTACTTGAAAACCCTATGCTTACTTGACTTGCTGTTGTAGAAAAGTATCAGGAAAATATTAAAAGCCCGTAGAACTTCTTAAAGCTTTTGCCTTTAATAAAGTTGTATGTGCTTATTATATATAATCCGTTTTCTCTTGACTTGATTTCATAGAGGTACACACCCAATTCTGTATGATATTTTACTCACTTAAGATATTTCTTATCTTGTGGAAATAGTTATGCTAAGTGCCATTCAGTCACTGTCAATTTTAGAAGTGCAAGAAAAGGGAGGGCCAACGCATATTTAACCTGACTCAACTCAAGTTGTAAAATAAAACAAGCTTTTTGGGACAAGTGAATATGGATGGATGGATGATAGTCAAGTCAAGCCAGCTCTCAGTTCACTTCCTTGTGCCTGTGCCAGTTAGTATTGCTACCAATTTCCAACAAACTGCTGGGCTTGTGTGTGTATTTTATGAGAAGAATGTCATCATCATCAACATCTTTCTCCTTTTCTGATGCTGTTATGTATTTGGATTTTACTTATCTTGTTAGTTAACGAGCGTGTTAGAATATCACACGACGACATTTTCAACATCATACAACGAGAAAATGGAACACAAATCATCGTCGGATAGTGAGAGGGACGCCAACGCAAATCCATTTAGTTCAAGTGGTTTTTATTTGTACAAGAGACTTCCACTTTATTTCCATTTTAGCTTAAACTAAATATTCTCCCTCACAAACACACACATTCATACTCTTTTACTTTCTCTGACTATGACTGACTGGCTCATTCATTATACTCATTTTATGGATATTTTAACTAAGCCATGATGCGTCAAGGTAGTGTACAATGTAGTGCATCAGTTTTATATAAGCCCTCCCAGTGAGTACTAAAATTGGAAAATGGACTCTTAAAGAAGAGGCACAAGAAGAGCGGCACAGGTGATCCATTTCCGACTCGCTCCTGTTGTGATTCCGGAAATTGCTGCTTGAGTGAAATGAAATATAATATTGAAGTTTCTTAAAGTTCAGCAGTTTAACGTAGATATACAAGAGAATACTCCTCCGTAAAATGTTGGGTTTGTGAATACGTTAATTCATTCAACTTCCCATTACATAATATTTCTTAAGTTTATAACGGATCTATGGGTCATAATGCAATGTATATATTTTGCTACTCAACTGTCAGATAATTGTTTACTCCTACATACTTCTAAAATGACAATTACTTTACATAACTATACAGACAGACTACTTGACTTTGTCTATAAATTTCAGAGAAATATTAAGGTCACATCCTAATATTCCTTTTAAATTCGAAGCTTAAGTTTTTTTATAAAATATTCTTTTGCTTTTATTTCCTGTGTAATTTACACAAAGAAGACATTTTCCTCTTTGTGAGCACTTAACGTTTTCACTAGAAATGACAGTAGCAGAAGAACAGAATGCAAATGTTGTACGAGAGCTAAATTTTTTTCCACTAATAATTCCTCCACTGCTCTCTTTCTGAACTACTTTTTTCGTCTGCTTCATGAATATGTTTTTGATGACTGAATGAACAATGGAAGAGATGAATGGATGACGATGACAGGCTTATAATTTTTTATTAGTGTATGTTTCTCTATATCATATAGAATTTCTAAACAAAAGCGCCAAAAAAATAGACTACTAGTGATGTTCATTTCTACGTAGACAATATGTTAATCATAAAATATCTATAAAAATCCACCCATTACTCATTATACTCTATCGTTATTGTGAAGACAAGCACAAGGAGAAAAATACTATTCTTTCTTGTTCCTCATTAATACTCATTCCCACATCTCCGCCCCAAAAAAATACGCCTCGCCTACCGTTTTCTTGATGAGCGATTAACCAGAGTTTGGCCAGCCGTGTCATGACCATCGTATTCATTCATCGTCATCCTCCAAACTTCAGAATAAAAAAAGAAGGCAGGAAGTGGTTGGTCATGTGAGAAGACAATCATGATGATGTGTAGTTATTACACATGAGAAAATAAGGATTAAGGAAGGAAATAAGAAAGATAACACCTACGGGATTATAATTTATATTGCCCTTGTAAATTGTAAGTAGAACATAATATATGAGGTCATAATATCTAACTATTTTGCATCCACATTGTAAAAATGCAGAATAGTTGAAACTTTTTCTTTTGCACAGCAGGGGAATAAATGAGTGAGAGCTGTCAAATTCAGAACTGGATAATCTATCTTTTCACTAAATCTAGGACACAAGAAAAAATATGCTGCCCTTTGGCAGTGTTGACAATTAAAGGTGCAGGTGAATCAAATTCATACGTAATCCTTACAATAACATGTCAACTTCAGATTTTTTTGTGGATTTCGGAATTACGTGTATTATTTCCATCCCCAATGGCTTTCTTTCCGCGAGTCTGATTTCACCCCAATTCAAAACTTTTCAGTTTTACTATTTCCTTATTATAACTTAATTTTCGGTACAATTTCTCCAAACTAGTCTAGTAAAAGTAAAAAATATTAGTCGGCCAAAGAATGCTGGCCACTTATCTTAATTATTTGTTTCGTTGATTGGATTTCTCGATTTTTGTGGAAAAGGTCAATTGAAACGATACTACTACTCACTATACATCTTGAACAAAAAAAATACAAAAAACTCATGTTTTCTGATAATCTCTTGAGTTTGTACGGAATCAAGGAAATAAACCAAAAAAGGCAATTTCTCGATCACTACAAATAATCGAGAATGCATGTTTGTGTGGTCAAAACTATACCGTTAATCATAAGAGAACATATATGGTTTTAGGTTTCTTGATGAGTATATTTTTTCTCGCAATCACAAGTAATAAATCTTTTTTTTTCTTTTCTTCCAAGAAACCTTCTTCTTTTGTTTCGTGTTTCATACATCTACACATTCAGCAATATTTACACACTTTACCCGTACTAATCTACCGGGTATTCACTAATCCTTTTTTTGTGAAATTCTAATTCCCTGGGAATACATAGCTTTATAACTAGACCATGTTCCTAAAACAAGAATATAATGAAATTTATGGCAGGGAATAGTATTCCTCCAAAAAAAAGATTTTCTAAATCTTATGTCCTGTAATTCAGTCTTGTCTACACATTTCCACCAGCCAACCGTAAAGTTCGAGAATAAAAAAAAAAATTGAATGAATGAAATGCAAAGGACAATAATAGGTATATAAAAGGATAGATAGAAACAGAGAAAAAGAAGGAGAAAGAAAAGCTTTCAAGTCAAACACACTGATAAAATCTAATGGGAATCAATATTAATGACCTTTCCCTTTTGTGAGAAAAGGAAGTTCCTTTACAGCACAAGAGAAAATACACAGAAACGACTCCTTCCTTCGTCTTCTGTTGTCTATAAAGAAGTAATCATGAAAATAGGAGCGATGGTGGCGGTGGTGGTATGTTTCTATCTATATATCCGTATTTACCTTTGCTCTCGCACAGTAATGATCCTTGAATTTACGCCTTTTTTCTATAAGACTTCTGATTCTGAATGCATTTCTATGTTATCTTAGACTCCACTCACTTCACTACTTGTTTTGATGCTTTTTGGTGGTGGTGGAAGAGGAGGAGGAAAAGGACGAACCAGGCGGCATGTGAAAGTTTTATAATAAGCTTATAGGTTAGTACTGTGGAGTACTAAGATCGTTTGTGATGTACAGTGAATGAGTAGAGAGATGAGATATAAGTAAGTACATTAATGTTTGGCAAACATTTCTCTTTTCCTTCAGTTCTACTCAACTCTCTCATCTCCTTTCTTTCATTTTTTTTGTACGCACCAAATCAGGCCTTAGCTGCTGGTATGTTGCTACTATTATATTCTTCCTCCCTTTCACTTTTTTTCTATGCGTATGATTTATCCTTTATATTTTTCTTTCAGATTCTTATGATGATGATGATGAGGTTATGATGTGATGTGTGCTACTTGTAAAAAAAATCTTTCTCTTGTTCGATGATCCATCTGTCAGACATTAACTAAAAAACGTAATTTAGTGCACTTTTCCTGTCCCGCCTTCTTTTATTTGAAGCTGAGAGTATCGTATTGGATCATGGATCTCAAGTATAACAATCAGCATTACATGTGGATTTGGAATAATGTGAAAAATGAAAGCTTTTGTCATTATTACAAAATAAATGCCACTTAATCATCACAAATCGTGAAGAAGGAACATAGAAGATCGTGATGTTTATGGTGTGGGGTGGAACATGTTTATGATGCTTGAATTTATTACATGGCAAAGGTTAGATTTCTTCCCTAAGTGGAAAAACAAAAGGAATAATCAATTCTACTTTTTTAAATTAGATTTTATGTAGAAGATTGAAATAAACATTATTGCTTAATGGTTATCCACAATTCTTTGTTAAATACTCTAATTTTCTTATTAACTTGAATGCTTTAATAAATTATGATAGGTTGGTTGTGTTAGAATCATGTGGAAATTAACCGCTAAATCACTAACAACGTCAATCAAATCCTACTTGTTACATGTGTTATGCACGTGTATACATTTCACAACCCTGGCACAACCAATATATCTGCTTAGATGAGTGAAAGTTATGAAGCAGATCATGTACAAACAAAAGAAAAATTAATAATCTATATCTGTTTTTGACAGAAGTGATTTTTAAAAAGGATTTAAAACTCTAGCTATTATCAAGAATTGTTTGTTTTCATCTCTTTAATTACATTTCGAAACTCACTCTTCCTTTCTCCATTCTCCTATTCAATATAACAAAAAACAATTTTTAATAACTTTGAGGAAACACGTGAATTTTTACCCTGTCTCCCATATCTCAATAACATAGCACGTTTACGCAAGAACAAAAGGAAATGATTTTGTGATGTGGTGGGTGAGAACAGTAATAGGGTGAGTTTTTGTTTCATACTTGAAAATCAATTTTTGGATGGATAATCTTTCCGAGAGGGTTATATTCAGGATAGAATACATATAACAAGAATTTACAATTGATGGTTTGGAGAACAAAAGAGGTTGTGTGATGTGTTTTAGTATAAAACTTTATAGTTTAGTAGACTTTTTTGCTTTTGTGAAGCAATGAGCTGAGTTGGGCTCTGAACGCTAAAAAAAATTAATTGCCTTCTTGGTAAAAAAAAATAGTTTTTTGGAACTTCTAGTTAAAAGAGAGAATATCAAAACATATGATGATGATGATCACAATAAAAAGAGACGAGGGAGTTAGTAACACGTTTTGACTACACAAAACAAGATGTATATTGAATAGCACATAATATTTAAAAATTAATAGCAAATTTTCGTCATCAAGGGCTCAAAATAGATTCAGAAAAAGAATGTAAGGAACTTAAGCTCCCTACCAAGCCAGACATCTCTTTGTTTTACCCTTCGCCTCACCAGACAGCGCAATTATCCCGACGGCACTTCCCTTCTGACATATGAGGATGATAATGATAACACTATTTTATAATACTCGTTTGTATAAGAAATAAAAATAATTTATTTTCCAAATCGTTATCCTTCTCTTCTTAGACTTTAATGGCTTTGCATTAAGTAGTAATATCCTATATAACATGTATGCTTATAAATTTTTCTTACGAATGACTCATTCTGAATGACTGGATAAAAACAATGTACACACGAAGACACGACACAACACGCACATATTACATTTCAACAATATTTCTTTTTTGAAATGCGAAAAATGATCCCATGGTTAAATAGGTTTTTACATAAACTACAAACAAGGGTAAGATGAGAACCACATGATTTTTGTCTTACGTCAATTCAAGAAGACTGTTTTTGGCAATGGATTTGACTCGCTCACACACCAAATAGCGTGTCTAACTGTCATATTTTTTTTTCAGCAATCAAGACAGGACTAAAACTCTGTAAGATACAAAATTATTCTACTTTTTTCTTCCACCGAAAACTACAAATTTTCCCGATGTAGTCCCACCATCATTATGGAATAACTGTTCATGCATTCATCGTCCCTGTTTTGTATGAATAAATAGTAATAAATGTTGAAAATGACGGTGGAGGTGGAGAGAACATCCTAGTAAAGAGGTAAATGTTTTTTTGGTTCTACAAACATGAATGAAAATATGGAAACTTAAGTAAGATTTATTGTTGACAAAGTCGCTGATGATGAGACAGGTTTGCCTTCGCTTCGTTGCATTTTTCTCTTATGGTTTAAAAAAACGTACAATACGCTAGCGAAGAAAAAATTCCGCTGAACTGTGCAAAATATCAGAAATTCCTAAAAATATATAGCTTCTTTTAAGTGTAATTTTTCCTCTTAACTGGCTTTGTTTTTTACTTTATTGAAACTAGTTTGCGCCTCAACACTACAACTGTTTTGTACAGGAGAAAGCTAGCCGAATAGATTCAAAAGTCTTTGTTCTTGTTACTACTCGCCTTTTTCTAGTTCAGCGAGCAACGTTTATTTTTCTTGTCATACAAGTATATATATTAGCTTTAAATGAGCTGCCTTTGTAATAAGTAGAAAGAAAGCGTTGCGCACAATCACACGTACATGTATTTCTTGCAAAAAAAAGTGTTTCATGAACGGTGAAAGTGTGTGCGTGTCTGTCCTAACTGCATATTTTCAATGTGGTTTATTTTTTCTCATTCTGCTTGGTTGGCCAGACACAATTTTAAATTTTATATATGTTCCGTAATAGGTAGTTACATCATAGTGTAATCTTAAAAGGAAATGCAGAGATGTAAAATGTTTTGTGTTGACAAACGTGAATAATTTAGGAATGCTTTGGGCGAGATAGGTATATATGTAAGGGTGAGAGACACGGCACAGACACAGAGAACTTTGTAGGCGGAATTGTGAGTAACACAAGCTTTTCAGCACAATGTAGACGGTGAAATGAGGTAAATGGAAGTTGAAATATATGTACTTAGACGTTATGGTATTGTAAGGCGTTTTTGTACTTTCACTTTGTTACAGGGTAGACATAGGTAGCTTTTGTAAATAAATATTACTTTCAGGTTGCTGATTTTATAAATGCTGATCAAAATTTACTGATGATGGAAAAAGTTGTACTTTGCTGGAAAATTGTAGTTCGGGAGGTAGTCAAGTAAGTCATCATATTGAGAAGGTACACTGGAGGTATTTTTCTGTATGTTTTTCTTTCTCTATCGAATATGCAAAATGGAGAAAAAAAGGTGACAAAAACTAGTTTTGTCATTTTGCTTGAGACAACAAATCTACTGAGAAATGTGTGGAGTTTCAGAAGGAATGGAAGAGAAATGGTATTAAATTCTTGGTGAACACGGGGAAAAAATGTAAGCAAACATTCAAAAATAAATAAATTTTGTTCTGTGTGTGAATGGAGGTAAATGTTTGTAGATGTATATATTTTGCTGTTATTTACACGATATTCTGTGTAGGTTTATATATATGTTTATTTGGCAAACGCTTCATCTTCTTACTGTTGTACAATAATACGTAATACGTACATGTTTGCATATGATCGTGTATTCCACTTTTACCATTGCTGCTGCTCCTGACAAGTATGTTTTCTCTCCAAATTGCAATTCCCAAGATGTCAGATTAAATTTACTGGATACAAGTTTTTTCCGCTTTTCCCTCTCCATTTCTCCCTTTCGAAATAGTGACAATTGAGAGAAAATATGAGAGGGAGAGAGAAAAGGAGAAGGAGTAGATGGGAACGAGAAAAGTTTATATGATTTAGGTGAGAAATTCATATTTTCACAGAAAATTCAGAAATTGAATGCCTGGAGAGAAGTACAAGGAAAGATTATGGCATAAAAACATCTAAAAGAACATACATTTCAATCCAATAACGATGTTACATTTTTTTCTTCCAGCTTAACTTTATAGGTACGGTGTTGGAATGGTGTCCCAACATATGATGTTAGAGGACTGTTTTACACAAAGATGTGTATGTGTGTCGTGGTGGCTGAGTGGCTACAGCGTACACCTTGAGACCGCAGAAGTGCTGGATCGAATCTTGCCGCTGTCAATTATTTTTGGTCATTATTTTTATACTTATTTTTTCTTCGTCGTTCTTCCAGATAATTAGTACCCTAATTTTTAAACCCTAAAATTTATCAAACTTTTTTTTTGGTTTTTTTCGTCAGTCAACAAAACTTATTTAAGCCATTCTATATGAACTCATCACATGTCCATGCCTTGATTCAAGATGTATCTCAATCTATTCACTATTTCGAGAAAATTTGTGATTCCGTATTCACTCCAAGTTGTTGTTATTGTTATTTGTTGTGGACAATCTCACAATGCAATAGGAAATGCTTATATGCATGGCATAGGCATTTGACTTGAGTACTTTTATGGAACGGTGTTACTATTAAACATTTTTTTCAAAAATTACTACTAAAGTATGCGCTAAACACGAATGCTGGGAATGAGGAGAGGAAATGATATAAGCATGATTTACAAAGGAATATTCCC